>ML976693.1:516380-534053 GCA_010015655.1 Bimuria novae-zelandiae CBS 107.79 | reverse complement strand
TTATTTTTAGCTTATTTTAACGCGCTCTTTACTTTATAGTTTTTTAAAAAACTTTTAAGCCTGCTAAAACAGCGCTTAATTAAGTGTAAATTAGGTAAGTTAGGAGAGTATAAAGCAAAGCGTATATCTTTCTCTTTAATTTTAGGTACGTAATATTAAAGCCCTAGGCTATAAAAGTAAATATTATTTTATACTAAAAATACTTAAGTATAAGGGTTATTAGCGCGTATAGCTTTATAGTAAGGAAAAATAACGTCCTTAAGCACCTGTTTAGCGTACTAGATCCTATTTATACCCTTCTTACTTTTATATATAAAGTCCTCGTATTTAAAGAACTTATTAAGAATAATAAGATTTTTATAATTAGCCTAGAGGGCTCCTCCCTTTTTACTAGTAGCTTAATTAGTAGCCTTAGTAGCCTTATTATAGTAAAAAATATTATAATTAATTTTATTAAAAGCGCGCTCCTCTTAGGTGCTAGTAATATTTATATAGGCCTTTTTATTATTAATTAATATATAAGCCCTCTTATTAGCTTTATATACGCATTTAAGTGTCTTCTTATAATTTTTCTTCTCCTTTACTACCTATACTAAACATAGGCGTTTTAGACTATAAATAGTAGTATTAGTAGACGTAGCAGCGCAGATTATAAGGCTAAAAAAGGGTAGGTAATATAGGAGGGCGTATTTATTAGTTAGAGTACTACGTACCCTTTAAATATACTACTTACCTTCGCAAAGATTCCTGCCTCTAATTAATTTACTAGTTTTATTATAGTAAATAAATATAAGCTTAGGAGTAAAGCACTTATATATAGTAAGAATCTAGGCAACGTAGCGCTTTTAGTTATATATATTATTATTATTAAGCTTAGGCTTCTTTAGGCGTATACCTTATATAATAGCGTAGGTATAATTATAATCGCGGTGCTTGTAAGTAATTTTAACTAGTATAAGATAGCTTACTATAATCCTGACCTCTTAGAGGACATGGCAGGTTAATTCTTTAATATTATAAGTACTAAATTATATAATAGCGTTATATATTTAAGCACTAAGCTTGCTACTATTACGTATTTTAGGTTTAGCTCTAAGGGGACTAATACGGGTAATATAGACTATAGCTAGTAAATTATTAAGTAATAGCTTAAGCGAGGCTTCTATATAAGCCTTTTTAACCTTCTTAAAGACTTTTTATAGTATTAAGATGCTTAAACTTATCGCGCTAGTAATATAGGCGTATTTAGTGTTTAAGAGCTTGCGTAGGGCTATAATAGCACCTTTCTAAGCCTCTATAAGGTTGCGAGAGTTATTCGGGCGGTCGCTAGTGCGTTGAGGTGGCATAATAGGTGTTGTTGGCGAAAAAAATCGCTATATACGAGGTGGTGATAGAGTCCTGGTGTTCAGTTTGGAGCTAAGGCACGGACCAGGTGCCCTTATCGATAAGATAACTAGCGCCTTGGCAGTTCACGTGAGCGATGGTCCACTTTTTTCCACCCATTGTACGGCATGCTGAGCGAAATCCTATCCCTTGCACCGGCAACATCGCCCGCACACGGGCCACCTCTTAATAGCCAATTAGATAATTAATTACTAAAACACTAGGACCTGCGTTACAATGTTAGTAATTATTAATTACTAGCTAAAATATAACTTTTTTTTTTAAATATATATATATATATATAAGTATGCTAAAACGCACAGCCCCTATTAATAATAATTTTAACTTTATAAAATTTATAAAATATAGTTCAAAAGTTGTATTTTATTTAACTTACTACGCATGCCGCCCGCTACGTAGCAATTATTTAAAATAAATAATTTACATATTTTTAAACACGCTTAGTTATTTTAGTATATAAATATTAATTTTGTTATTTCCTTATTTAACTTATTTTATAATACTAAGTTTAAATGGATTACATACTTAGTTACTTAGCTTAATCCTAGCTTATATAATAAAGTTCTAGCTAGGAGCTAGTAAGTATTTATAATATACTTTTTAGCTCTTAAAGTATAGTAAAAAGAGTTAAGTAGTAAGTTAAAATATAAAAGGTAGTAAACTTGCGCGTAGAGCTTAAAAAGCGTCTAGCTTAGATCTCTAGTATACTAGGTAATTAGTCTAGGTAACTAGTTTATATAAAGTTAAAAAAAAAAGATAGATAAAAGAGAAGCAGCGTACTTTTACTATAAAGCTTTAATAAATATTTAAAAGTAACTATCTACTTATAACGTGACCCGCACGAGTACCTAAAAAAATAAAAAAATATAAGTAGGATACTTCTACTATAAAGCTTAATAAATATTTAAAAATAATTATTTATTTATAACGTAACTCGCGCGAGTACCTATATATATATATATAAAATAGGTAGCTATAAAATTATAGCGCTTAGCTAGTAAAACCTTACTTATCTATAAGCTTACTATAATTTATACTTTAATATTCCCAAAAAAAAAACTAAAGAAGAGTCTACTACTTCTCGTTTATATTTAAAGCTTAGTTAATAACACTTTTTATTACCTCTTTTAAATTTAGCTTTTAATTTTACTAATCTCCTTACTTATAAGCTTATTATTAAGCTTAAAAGAAGCTTCTTCCTAAAGCGCGTACTATAAGTGGTTACACTCTATAGGCTTCTATTAATACTAGCTATTTGCTCTATATAGGCACTTATAGCTCGCATTAAGAGTGCGCCCTCTAAGCGTAGCGTACATGCCTGCGTGCTTAGTTATTTAGCTAAGCTATGCGAGCCAGCGAGCATATCCTTCTAGAAATAAAATTACTACTACGCCTTCTAGAAATAAAATTACTACTACGCCTAGTTATAATAGGTTATTAAGCTCCCTTTAAGCCTACTTATAGTTATATTATAATACTAAGTATAAAAAATCCTTTATTAGTAGCGTACCCTTTATTTTTAAGAGATTTAAAAGTATATCATTAGCGTGTGCGCGGTTTCATTCGGATAGTTATTTAGTTATGTCTGTTGTTCTGCCGCTCTGTGGGCGTAGGGTGACCTTTCTATATGTATGTCGTACCTACTTTTTCTTATTATTATTACTTAGATAAAAATTATTCTTTAGTTTTCTAATTAGCGGCTATAGCGTCTACTACTTATTTAATTATAATATTATAAGTTCTAGATTTTATAAATTAGTTATAGTATAAACCTAGTTTTAGAACGTCTAGAATTTTATTATAAGCTAACTATAAATAGTAGACTCTAGGTTATAGTACTTAAGCTATTATATATAAAACTCTCCCTTAGTATTTAGGTCTAGTAACTCTAAAACCTAGTCGTGTATATATATCTACTTAAGAGCTTTAAAGTTAGTATAATTTTATATCCTTTAAATTTTTACGAGGTACTTAAGCTATGCGTACTAAAGTAAGAATAAATTATAATTTATATATTAGTTACTTACTAGGAGCTTTATAGTAGTTATTATATAGTCTAGCTCTATTATAAGATATAAGGTTTCAGACATAAGCGTAAGGATAATAAAGAGTAAGAAATAGTTTACTACTATAATAATTAACTAGTATTAGGCAAGTATATTATAAAGTATTATAAAATTACTAGGCTTATAACTATAGCGTATAGTTATAGTAATTAAGGAGTTTATAAATAAAGTCTATTAAAAAGTAAAAATTTTACTAAAATGCTTAGCCATTTATAAAGTTAAGGGGATTACGTGCTCGGCTGCTTAGCTACTTAGCTTAATCCTAGCTTGTATAACAAAGTTCTAGCCAGGAGCCTGCGAGCTTCTGCGACAGTATAGATAACTAAGGATACCTATACTATAGGTTAAGATAATAGGTACTAAAATTAAAACTTTTATTAATAAAGCTAATAGTAGTCGTGTATAGTTCTTTAGTTTTAAAATATTTAAAAAAAGAAAATGCTTATAAGATTTTTACTTAAGACTACTTCTTCTTAGGTATATCTAACTAAGCAAGGTAGTATATTAAAAACTATAATATTTATAGAAGAACTAAACTATAAAAAACAGCAAAACAGGATCTGCTAAAGCCCTTATTACTACTTAAATAAGAATAGAAGAATATTATAATAGACTTTATTATTATCCTACCTAAGAGCGATGATTGCACGAATATTATAATAATTATAAATAGATTTAGTAAGGACCCTAAGTTTAATAGTCTCTTAAATTTTAATATACCTATAGTTACGATAGTATTCTTTAATTACTAGGTAGTAGACAACTTCTTTCCCTTCTCTATTATATTAGACCGCGGGGGATAGTTTATAAGCAAATTTTAGACTACGCTCTATAAATAATTAGGTATTAACTAAAGACTATCTATAGCAAAGCACCTAGGAATAAATAGGTAGAGAGAATAAATAAACTCTATCCTTAAAGCCTACCTCTAGGCGTAGTATAATTAGTAATAATATAATTAGATAAAGTAGCTTCCTATAGCCTAGACAGCTATTAAAGGGCGAAAAGCTATATTAATAAAATTTACCCTATTTTTTATCCTATAGTTAGAATATTAAACTAATTAAGAACTTCAGGGCATAGAAATTAGCCTTAGAGCTTAAAACTAACGTAGAAAAGACCGCGAATGTATCGGCGCAGGTCACTTAAAGGATCAATGTTGGCGTATCTCCTAGCAGAGGCATATGGGAGTGCGTGTATAAGAATGTAGCCTCGAATGAATTAAGTGCCTATAGGCCTGGTACGAAAGGATACGGAAAAGGTACTGAACTACAAAGGCCCCAAGCTCCTCTAAATACACCTCTTCCCAGATGGCTAGCTAGCACATAACTGCCATAGGTTGACCGTCGGTCTGATGGATCCGAAATAGGTCCGATACGGATGAGTGTCGGTTTTCGGATGATCTCGAATCCTGTCTTGACTGGCCAAGGGTTCTCGTGTCGACGAGCGATTGTTCCTGTTACAGCGAAGATAATAATAAAAAAGTTTAAAAATAGTTTTAACTTTACCTAGGTAAAAATAATAATATCCTAATAAGAATAAGAGTGCCTAGTAACCTGTTAACATAAAAATGCTTTAATCTTAAAAGAAGAAAATAAAATATAACTAAAAAAAATAAAAACTACCTCTAAAACTAGCGTCTAAGCAAGAAGCTTAACTAAAAGTAAAAAAAGTTTACTATAAGGAAGGTAATAAACTCTTACATAGTAGAACTAGATATCCCGCTAAATATGCACCTAAGGTTCTATATAACAGGCTAAAGTTAGCCTTATTAAATCCTCTCTTTAGCTAAATTACTAATAACGCTTAGCCTAAAGCAATTGTAATAAAAGAGAGAGAGGAAAAGTACAGTATAGTTAATATATATAGAAAACGTTAGTCCTATAAAGATAAGAGAGTAGAATATTTATTATGGTAAAAAACCTACTCTTAAACAACATAAGAACCTTATAAGAACTTTAATTAAGCTATTACGTTAGACTATTAAAAGAAGTTTGCTAAGCTATATTAGAATTATAATCAAAAACTTTTAATAGGATTTTATCGCCATATCCTCTAAATTAGTTTCTATTAGGGCTTAAAGGAGGTTCTACGATGCCTGCCTTACTAAGCTAAAAAATTTAGCTAGATAAAGGTATCTAAGATAAAGGTAAGAATAATATTATTAAGAAATAAAGTTAAGTATTAGGCAAGGCTAAAAATTAGGCTAAAAGGAGGTATAAGTAATCTTATCTACTTAAGAAAGGAAGTTAAGAAGGGATCCTAAAAAAGTAACTTAAAAAACCCTTAGAACTACTAGGGACAATCAGGGGAATATAAGAAGGAGAGAAGAACTAGGTAAGAGAGGTATCTTTAGCTACTAAAGGAATAGTAAAATCCTTTTTAATAATATCTAAGTCTTCTTCTTTGCTATCTAATATACTACTAAAGTTAGGGAAGCTATTTTTCTCCTTACTTAAGTACTTTTTAATTATAATAGCCTAAAGCTACTAGCGTAAGTCTTAGTAGGCTTAAGTCGACATATTAGCTCCCGCGAGAACATTATCTATTACTAAAAAAAGTATCTATTATAATACCCTAATCTACTACTATACACTTACTAGAGCACTATATAATGTTAGTCTTAAAATATAACTTTAATATCTAAAAGGAACTTATAGAAGTGTTTTTATACTTTTAATAAAATATCTTAAAGTTAGTAGTATAAACTTAAAGAAGATTAAAAGTCTGCTTAACTATAATAGTAATATACTCTAAGAGCCAAATAGTTTTAGAGGAAGTAGTAATATAGCCTAAAGTAATAGTAGTCTTACTCCTAAAGAAGGTATAGTAATTAATAATAATAATTTTACGAGTAGAATGGAACGTATTAAGGTTAATAAGAAAAGGTTTTTACTCTTAGCTACTTTTTAAAACTTTATTTGTAAGATAGCCTATATTAATAATTATAATATTAGTAAACTTTTCATAGCTAACTTTGTTAAGGGCAGACTAAATCTAGATGGGGAAAGTAGTTAGTAGAGTTTACCTTAAAGTTATTTAGAATAATTTAGACTAAGTATACTTATCTAGTATTGCTAATAGGCTTATAGGTACTGCACTTCTTATAGGACACTATTTTGCCCGCTAGCACCTACTAATCGACACGTTTATAAGTAATATAATTAATATATTAGCGCTTAATTATCGTGTATAGCAAGATTAGGCCTTTAAAGCTAAGCTTGTTAAGTTAGCAAGTGCACATACTTAGTCTAATAAAAAACTAAAAAGGAGGTTAAAAAAGTAAGCAACTAAGGTGGAAGATAAAAAGAAGGAAAAAAAAAGTATAAAAAAGGGTCTAGAACTTACTTTTCGAGTTTTAAAAGGACTAAACTTTTTAATAAGCTAGCTAAGGAGAATTGTACTATCGTTAGAAATGGTAGCTTTATTTTTTAAAAAGCTTAGTCTTTTTAAGTTAGTAGCTAAGTAATTGTAATAAAAACAAGACTTTTTTAATTTTACTATTAGAATTAATAGCATGCCTTTCACGCTTAAGAGCCCTTATTAAGTAAGTATTACGTAAAGGGCTAACTATTATATTAGAATAAGGAGAGGAATTATATTATAAAGTAAGAAAAGATTAGGCTAAAAGTAAGACGTTATAGTGCACGAAATTAAAAAAAAAAAAGTTTAAAAGAGTAAGGTTTAAAAGCAAGGTAAAAAGCGATTTTATATATATAATAATAAGTAAGCGCACTAGCGTGAACACACTACTATAGTAACTACTTATAGAAAAATATAAAATTAAAAACGCGAGAATAGAACTAGTAAAGGTTTATAATAGTAAAGATATTATAAGTAGATAATAAAATAACTACGAAGCTATATAGTAAGATAAAACTTAGAGATTTTTCTTTATCCCTAATAAAGAAAAGGGAGGTATATAAAAGGCTACGCCTAGTTATTACCTTAAATCCTTAACTCTTAGTTATGTAAACCCTGGATATATAAGTTTAACACTTAAACTTAACTTTAGACTTTCTATTAAATTTATAAGTATTCTTTTAGTACCTTTAGCTCCTTGAGCACCCAGTCCCTTACACTAACCTAGTATTTATTTTTAAATAATCTAATAAAGGAATCTCCTCTAACTTACACTTTTAATTACTATACTAAATATAATTTATGCACTTTACATGTAGTAATAATAAATATTAGGGTAACTACTTTTTAGCGTAGTATAAACACGCGACTATAGTAAATATATAGTTTTATTTAAGATAATTAGCTTATAGATAATAGTATTAGGTGGATTAAGAAAGCGGCTTTATAGGTAGTTAACTTTTAAGAATATTAAGTCTAAAAAGGAGAGCTAATATTAAAATCTATTAAGATCTAATAAAACGGATAGCGGGGTATTAGCACTTATCTATACGCCTAAGCCTAGATTCCTAACTTAGTTATAAATTACGTAATAAGTCACGTGTTCTAGAAATATTAGAAGTCCTAGAACTATCTTAGCATTTGGGACCTTACGATAAACTAGGGCTTTAGGATCTATAGAACGGGACTTATATATAAGAACGTTAAAGATAGACTTTATATCTTTATGTTTAACTTCGTTAATTAGTTTACTATTTAAATTATACTTAAATATTATTGTTTCCTTTATAACTATATATTATTTTTAATACTAATATCTTATTAATACGCGCGAGCTATTAATAACCCCTTCTTTGTCTTACTAGTACTCTTACCCGAGAACTAACCTTAGTTCTATAGGGACCAGCTATCCCTTAGGAACTTAACAGAAGCCCAAAATACTAACGAATTAATAAATATATCAAGAGCTCTTTATTTACCCTTCTTTGTAACAGGAACAATCGCTCGTCGACACGAGAACCCTTGGCCAGTCAAGACAGGATTCGAGATCATCCGAAAACCGACACTCATCCGTATCGGACCAATTTCGGATCTATCAGACCGATGGGGAACTACGGATCCGATTCGGACCTATTTCGGATCCATCAGACCGACGGTCAACCTATGGCAGTTATGTGCTAGCTAGCCATCTGGGAAGAGGTGTATTTAGAGAAGCTTGGGGCCTTTGTAGTTCAGTACCTTTTCTGTATCCTTTCGTACCAGGCCTATAGGCACTTAATTCATTCGAGGCTACATTCTTATACACGCACTCCCACATGCCTCTGCTAGGAGATACGCCAACATCGATCCTTTGAGTGACCTGCGCCGATACATTCTTAAGTTAATAAAATACTATGAAATAAGATATTAGTGTACTAAGAACACTATTTAAGGTAAAGGCTTAAGCTTATAACTATAAACTTTAAAAGCAATACGTTATAAAATTATAAAGTATTTTTTAAAGATATATTAATAATATAATAGGGGAATAGATTTTGAGGCTAAATAATTAAGTAATATTATAAGCTTACGATCCTAGGTCATAGCAGATAGTAATATATATAGATTTATAGATTTTTTAGTGTAACTAGCTACTTTTAGTATTAGATAGCATCCTTAAACACCCCTTATAGTGCTTTTGCTATACACGCGACTTTGTGTTACGTAGCGTTAACGAATCTGCTAAATCAACTACGCAGGTATGCGCACGACAGCTCTGGTACGGTTCGTACGTTACACAAACGCAGTGTACGACGTACGCATCAAAAACGAATGCGTGCATTTGGAAACGCTGGCCAACTCTGCACACTTTCGAGCATAGAGAAATGAAGAGTTGAACGAGTTGACGCGGTGGGACTGGGTTCGTGTGATCCATCCTCCTTGCCTCTCAAACACGCCCCCACAGAAACGAAAAGAGGGTCCAAATAAGCTAGCGTACAGGGTTCCGAGCCACCCGGGGTTTCGAGCCACCCCCTAGAAATCAGCCATCTCTCAGAAATCGTATTTATTTCTATTAACTACCCTACAATTGCCACTCTATACACATAGACTATAGAGTTTAAGCTACTGCTTTAGCTACTGCTTTCTCTACTACTTTTATTATAGCGTTACTATTATTTTATAACTCTAAAAGAGCAAAAGCCTATACTACTACTATAATTACTTTTATATCTATAAAGCGTTAATTTAGGTTTACACGAACTCTATTTTACAGCTACTAAGGCTTAAGAGCCTTAAGTTAATTATAAAGTTTTTTATTTTTTTTTTTACTTTACTATTTATATATTTACAGTTGCAAGTACCTTACCTACTTTTTAAAAGAGCTAGTAAGTCTTACGACTGCATCTCTTATCCTTATAGAGCTGTCGCTAAGCTATAAAAAGATTATAAGGGCTATAAGGGGTAGAGAGATAGCTCTTAGTAGGCTAGGATTAATTTTAATAAGATAGCATAACATGTAAGGGGGCTTTGGGCCCGGGGGACCTGAGGTGCCAGAAGAATACAGATAAATTTAATAAGGAGTTTAAGTAGCTCCTTCCTACGCTATATATATAGCTTCTAAGTAAGAGAACTAACTCTAGAGGGGCTAGGTCTATTTTATAATACTTTAAAGTTATCCTAGCAGCTCTTAGAGTTGCTTAAGGCTTAGGCTATAAGGTTTCTTAGCTAAGTACTTTAGAAGCCTAGCCTCTAACATAGCTCCCCCCCTCTAATCGTATAGCAGGAGAGGAGAAAATTTTCCTTATCTAAATTTACTAGACTCGTAGGGTTCGCCGTATTCCGGATATTAGGCTAGAAATTACTATTTGCCCTAGCGTAACAGTAAGCACGGTCCCTTAGATAGCAAGTTATACTTATCCTTTTAGTTACGTGCTTATTTATACTCCTTATTAGCGTAACTTGCGTAGCAAAAGCCCGCCTATAGTGTTTTAAGTCCTTATTTTATACTTTTACTTTTAAGTCTAGTTTTATAAGCGTCTTACTTAGCTCTTTAACGTCCTTACTCCGCGATTAATTATTATACCTTTTTTTAAAATTCTAACTACGCCGTAAAAGTTTTCCTTAATTTATAGTTTAGTAAACGCGCTAGTAGCTTTACTTTTAGTAGCTTTTTTTTTTTTTTTTTTTTAAAAATAAAATTTTACTTCTTTACTAGCTTCGCGCGTGTCCTTGAGGCATCCCTAAAGCTTTAAACTGTAAATAGCTATTACTAAATAAATTTCTTACTTTTATTTTTAAGTTCTTCGCTAATTCCCTTAGGCTATTAATAGTCTTAAGATTAATCCCTTAATAAAAGATAAAGCTTCTACTAAGGAGGTTATTTACTACTTGTAGTAATTAGCCTTTGTATATATAGTTGGCCTAAGTAAGGGAGTTAACTACGTTTTTTTTGTAGTAGGCATGCTACCTCCTATATTAAGTGCGTAAAGGATAGTACTTATTATACTAGATCTATAAGTTTTATTTTCTAAGCTATATATTCCTTGCTTAATGCGTTAATAGGTCTAGTGCTTTATAACTAAGAAGGAGTTCTTTACTTAGATTATTTTTACTTAGCTAAAGGGTAAAAAGGGCTAGTAAGCTAATAAGCTTAAAATAAATATTAGCTAGTTTACTAAAAAGTAAAAGATAGTATCTGCTAAATTTAAGCGTATCCTAGCTAAGTCTACTAAGAATAATAAAGCCTTTAAGCTTAATTTAAATACTAGCTACGTATCTACTAGTACGGCGTAGAATCTATAGCCCCTTATTACTTAGGTAGGCAAGATTCTAATTACCTTAAAGTAGATAGGTAGTTCTTATATTTTAACTACACTTTATCTCTAACCCTTAGAATTAGGGCGTCTTTATAGCTATATTTTATTTAAACCTTTTATTCTTACTACGCGTTAGCTAACTTCGTCTGCATAAAGTTAAATACTATATAGAATTTCTCTATTATATTCTAAGTAGTACCTATTAGGTCTATTCTCCTCTTTTACTTTAAGACTACCTCTTTATTATAGAAGAGTCTTATAGGGTCCACGTTATACTTATGCTTAAGGAAGAACAGGCTTACTCTTATAAATATTATTACGCGCCCTTTAATCGCGATTTATAAAATTAAAAGCTATTAGGTCTAGTTTAATTATTCCTACTTATAGTATGCCCCTAAGATTTACTCTAGTACTAAGTTTATATATGTTATTTAGCTATTAGTCTATAAGTACTTAGCTATAAAAAGTTTTTAATTTATACTTATCCTAGAACATAGCTCTATTTAGAAATTACTAATAAACTATACTTCTTAATCTAAGATCCTAACGCGTCTACTTCTAGGATAGAGTCCTTATTAGGGTTAAAGTAAGCTAAGAGTAGCTCTATAATAAAGACTCTTTTTAGAAAGTTAAACGCATGCTACTACTTTTATTTTTACTAAAACTTCGCGCTTTTTCTAATAAGTTTAGTAAAGAGGCTCGTAATATTAGAGAAATTCTTAATAAATTAGTAATAAAAACTTGCAAATTTAATAAAACTTTATATCTCTTTAACTAAGGTAGGTGCTACCTACTCCTAAATAGCTTTAACTTTTTTAGGGTCTATGCTTACGCCTTTGCCTATAGTAATAATAAATCTTAAGTATTTAGTCTTCTTAACGCAGAATTCTAACTTCTTAATATTAAGCTATAGTCCTATAACTAGTAGCTTTTAAATTACCGTGTAAACCTTTTCTACATAATCTCTTCTTAATCCTAAGGAAAAGATTAGAATATTATCTAGGTATATAAAGTAGAATTTGTCTAGGTGCTCCCTTAGTACCTAGTTTATATATTACTAAAATGTGCTAGGTGCGTTCGCTAATCTAAATAAGGCTACTAGCTATTTATAAAAGCTAAATTAGGTTTAGAAGGTAGTCTTCTACTCTTCTCCTTTTATAATATAGAGTTTATAAAATACCCAAATTATGTCTAGCTTAGAAAACTACTTCGCCTTTACTAGCAACTAGAGTATTTTACTAATTAATAGTAATAAGTACTAGTCCTTTTTTAAAAGCGCGTTTAGCGCTTAATAGTCTATATAAAACTTTAGTCTATTACTAGGTTTTTTAGCAAATAACACTAGCACAGCTACGCTAGATTTACTAACTTAAATAAAACTATAATTTAAATACTCTATTAGCTCTTTCCTAAGTACTAAAAGTTTCTCTCTTAACATGTTATAAAAGGGACTATAAAGAATCTCTAGAGTAGTGCTATCTTTCTCTATTAGTAAGATAGAATAGTTAATTCCTATACCTTAATAAGGGAATAAGTAGTCTACCTCTTTTCTTAAAATATTTTTAAAGGTTCTTAAACTCCTCTAGAAGCGCCTCCCTTAGGTCTATTTTAAGTTTTAGGGTTAATACCTTTTAGATATCCTTTAGTAACGCTATAAAGACCTTTAACCTGTTTTATAACTTTTAGTTTTTTTATTCTAACGCTAATAGGACGCTTATAGTTACTTTTTATAAACTTTAGGGCGCTAATTTCCCTTTCTTATTTCGAATGCGTACCCTAGTTTTCCTTATCTAGATAGACTTTTTAGCCAGGGCTACGCTAATATAATTCTAAGTTAGTTATAGTTTACTTAAAATTATATTATACTCTTTTTCTTCCTTAGATATTTATAACTAACACTATTCTATATAGCCCTCTATGTCGATCTCCACCTCTATAGTCTAACTTATATATAAGGCTTAGCTATTTACTCTAAGGACTTTAATCTTCTTTTTTAGATTATTACGCTCTAGGCCTACCTTTTAGATAAATTTTTTTTAAAGATAAACCCGTACGTTAAGTATTTAAAATTAATTATTATAGATACAAACGTAGTGTTATTTACTAGTATATATATAGTAATTAGTATTAAATTTAGCTACCTTCTTTAAAAGTTATTATAACTTATTTTAGGATTTTTACTTAGCTCTTTCTTCTCCCGTCCGCGCCTTTAGATAAGAAAACTTAGTTTTTTAACTCTTTATTAATAGTGTTTTTTACGAAATTATTCTCTTTCTAAGCCTTTAGTTAGCTAGCCTAAGTTTTACTTAGCCTCTAAGCTAGTAAAAAAGAGTACTAACTTGCATAGTGTCCCTTCTTATTATAATAAAAATAAGCGTCTTCTTTATCTTGATTTTAGAGTACACTCTTAAATACTTATATAGCCTGTTCGTGCTTGCTCTCTCCTCTAGGCTTTCGCTACAAGGTTCTTCCCGTTTTAACTTAGGAAGTAGGCTCCTAATCTATAGTATTATTTATAAATACTTTCTTTTAGAGTCGCGATTATTACAAGCAGTTCTAAAATAAATTCTTTTTTATAAAAGCTACCTAGTCCTATAGCTTCTGCAGGATCTAATCCTAGCCTATCTCTATACTAATTATCTAATCCTAGAGGTCCTCTTATATAGCTTATTAGTAAATAACTTTTAATATTCTTTTATTATCTATTTCTCTGGCCTCTATAGCTAATTAGTTAAATAGTATATTAAAGTTACTTAATTTTATCGCTCCTTATTAAAGCCTATAGAGTTTGTTGTAGACAATTTTTTTTATTAGGTTCTAAAATAAGTTCTTTAAAAATGCCTAAAATTTTCTTATAGTGTAACTAAAATTTCTTTTAATATATACTAGGGTAACGGAGGCCGCGCGTCTTTCTAGGTAAGTTATAATATACCTTAAGAGGCCTTTAAAAACCTTTTTATTTTTATTTTATTTTTATAGTCTATTTACGCTTACTAAATGCGCTATTAATTCTATTCTCCCTTAAATAAAGGTAAGTTTACTACTTTAGGCTGCTAAGAAGCTATACGTTTACTACTTTAAGTAGTTAGTACTTAACTTAAACTTACTTAAGCTGTAAGTAATAATTAGCTTATTATTTCGGTAATTTATATAATTATCTTCGCGCTTAGAAATAAAGGTAGGATAAGGATACTTACTACAGGCGTTAGTCCTTCTACTGTTCCCCTATCTCGCTCCCCTTTAGGCAAAGAATAGTTTTCTACGGTACTCCTATCCTGCTTATTACCTATAACTATACTAGAGTCCTCTTATTCTATAAGGTGCTAGATGTGGCGTATTTACTCCCCTTAAGTAGGCAAGTTATACCCTTCCTGTAATAGTTCCGCATAAAGTCTCTCCTCTAAAGAGGCTCCTCCTAAGCTATCTACGATAAGGCTACGCGGTCGTGCGACTTATACTCCTAATTATAGGCATATTCCTTCTATAAAGGACTTAGTCTACCCTTTTATATTCTATTTTATCTAATTAAGCACCTATTAGGGCCTTCATCTTTTTAATTACTTACTAAGGGGGAGCTTAGTTTTTCTTTTAGGTCGTGGGTCTTGCTTAGAACTACTACTCTATTTAGTAATTAGTAAGATAGAAGAGATAGTTATTCCGTAATACTACTCTTAAGAAATAAAAGTTTAAATTTAATATATAAGGAGCTTTAGGCATGGGGTACCTAAGGTGCTAAAAGAATATAAATAAATTTAATAAGGGGTTTAAGTAGTTCCTCCCTACGCTATATATATAGCTTCTAAATAAGAGAACTAACTTTAAAAGGGCTAAGTCTATTTCCTAATACTTTAGAAGTACCCTAGTGGCTCTTAGAGTTGCTTAAGGCTTAGGCCACGAGGTTTCTTAGCCGAGTACTTCAGAAGCCTAGCCTCTAACATAACAGGCCTCTGTTAAGATCCGTTTAGATCTAACATAACGAGGGGCGGGACATAGACACTTATTCGTGCAACTAGCTAAGATTCCTAACTTAGCTACGAATTACGTAATTAGTCACGCGTCCTAGAAGTATTAGGTGTCTTAGAAGTATCTTAGTATATAGGACTTTAGGATTCCTAAGACTCTTAGGATTATTAGGATTCGTGGAATAAGTTATATATATAGAAATATAATAGTAGCCTTCTACTATTATATTTAACCTATTTACTAATTTATTATTTAGATTTAACTTAAGCTCTTATTAATTTAATTATACTATATACACTTTTAATACTAACGTCTATAAATACGTGCCAGCTATTGATACTCCTTACTTATATTACTAATACTTTTACTTAAGAACTAACCTTTACCCCTTTAAGACTAGCTATCCTAAAGGGCTTAATATCTTGAACACCCTTAATATTAGTATTAACAATACCTTTTTTACTAATATGATAAATACTTAAATAGATACTCCTAAAAGAGCAAGCATTACTATAGCTAGAAAAAATAAATAGCTTTTATAAGAAGCCTAACTTCTTTTATAGTAAACGTAATTATATAGAGCTATAGGTCTTGTAACTTAACGTATACTTTTACGGAATAAAGAAAGAATAGAAAGATATAAATAAGACTATATTTACTTTTACCTATATAAAAGGAGATGCCTTTAAGTGGATTTATCCGTATGTTAATTAATACCTGGCTAGAGCCAATGTGAAAGGCGACGCCACGATAAAATTATAAAAAATTATTATATTTTTTTATACTAAGGTTAAATAATACTTTAAAATTGCTAATTAGGAAGATATTGCTAAACGAAATGTTTAATAACTTAAGCAAACTTATTTAGTAGCTAAATATAAATATAAATTCTATAAAAATACTAACTAAGTTAAATAAGATAGCATTAGTTTTATAACTATATTTTATAAAGGACTAACGTAACATGTGCGTAAAGAACTATTACGTAGTAAAGTAAAGACTAAAACTTTATAAAAACTTATAGTAGAAGTAACTTAAATTAATAATAAATAGTTTAAACTAGTACAAGACCTACGCTAAAACTAAGAGAAGAGGAAAAGCTATAGACTATTTATAATAAAATTTAATTATTATAACTCTAAATAATAGCTATAGTAAAGAAACTAAGCTAACTATGGTTACTAATTAATAGAAGGAATCTAGTACTAATAAGTTAACGTAATAGAGAAAAGGACAGGAAAGGCTAAAGGCTTTTATAAGTCTAACTAAGGACGTATCCTAAATAGAACCTATAAATAGGGGACTGGAGCACGCCTTTGCTATATATATGGCAAACTAGGCTACATAGCCAGGAACTGCAGATCTAAGAACAAGGTTACTAGGCAGTTAAGTGTATTAATTATTAATAATAAAAAAATAACTAATAAGAAATGGCAGGTAGTAAGTGCTATTAAATAAATTAATATCTATAATAAGGATTTGGAATAATTAGTGTTACCTAACTCCTAACTCTCTAAAGATGCGTATAAAGGTTTAAATAAAAAAGAAAAAGAGCTAGAACCTTAATTTCTTATACTCTACCCTAGCTAGAGTAAACTAATTATTAGTAAAATAATAAATGTCTTTAACTTCTTAAAAAAATACTAACTAAGGGAGGGAGACTTTGGTTTCATAATAATAAAATAATAAGATAAGAACTATAAAGTAGCACTTTACCACGCTTACTAACCTAATTTAGTTAATAAGATAGTACGTAAATAGGTAGAGTATCGCTACGCACACGAAGACACTAAAAAAATACCTAAATAAAAACCTAAACGACAAACTATAGTACTACTTAGACTATTATAACCCTACGCATGGAACCATACGATAGAACCTCTATAAAGAAGATTAATATACTATATATTACTAAGCTAAGGAATATAGCTATTTTTTTAGACATACTAATACTATAAATAGAAGTGGTTTAACTGCTTTATCGCCTATTATAATATTTACCTTTAGAATAAACGTGAAACACGATATTTTCCGCACTTTAAATAAGTAATAAACTAAGTAATATTACTATTAGTTAATAAAAAATGCGTGTTAAATATATAGCAAATGTGCTTATACCCTATTTATAAAAAAATACAGAGACTAAAAAAGGAAGTATCGATTTAATTATATACTAAAGAGAACTATAACCCTTGGAATTAAATTAGTAATAAAGAATAAAGATAGTAAGGCTCCTTAAAAAAACTTAATAATAGCCTAAAGAAGAAACGGGAAAAGGATAACTTTAACTTATAAAGCTAGTAATAAATAAGATGTCTTTTTTAGACCTAGGCTTAGGTAGAAGAATGTCTTTAAAGAAGCAAATACTACTAATAATTAGGCATTAATTAAGCTACTAGTATAGCTTCAAAATGTATAAATAAAAGCTATACTGGACTTAAGAGCCCAAGAGAGCTATATATTAAAAAAAGTACTTAATAGAGTAGGTGTAATGAGGTAAGCGCCCCGCTTACTAAGCCAATACTATGTGACTTCCTCACCTGCACCAAAAGGTACGCACGAGAATACTTAAGCCAAGTATT
>ML976693.1:357592-516105 GCA_010015655.1 Bimuria novae-zelandiae CBS 107.79 | reverse complement strand
GGGTCAGCCACTAGCGCTAGTGTTTGATCCTAGCCTAGCCGGAACCTCTATAAGCGAGAGAAGGCCACGTGTTCGACCGTGCCTACCTCGTTACAGTAGGTCTCTATAAACGTAAGAAGGCTATACCCTATACTATTTATATCGCGAATAGATAACTAATACCCGGCAACGTAATAACTAAATATAAAGTTAAGATAACTTTTATGATTTATAAATACTATAAATTAATTATTCTTAATATTATTAAAGAAGCTAATTACAACATAATTTTAAAACTATACTAGTTAAGAAAGTATAACCCTATAATTAACTAAGAAAAAAAATAAGCTATCCTTTAAGTACTATAACTATATATTATAAGTAAAGCGTACGTATTAATAGAATATAATAGTCGATAAGAGAACTATTAATAATATAGTCTGGCAATAGATAGTTAAAAAACGGGAAATACCCTTAGTAGACGCTGGCAGGAACCACCAGGTCACAGAGCGCAAGAAGATAGAAAACAGCACAAACTATAAAATTCCAGAATGCTACTAAGCAAGGAATTATATGTTCATAGAAAGAGAAGGAAAAGCAAACTTTCTAGAATATTAACCGTAAGATCACGCGATTAACCTAGACGAAAGAAGAACGCCATTGTTTAGACTACTATATAGTAAATCTAGGAAAGAACTCTAGCAAAAAAAGGAATTTATTAAGATAAATCTTATAAATAGATATATTAGACCTTTAAGTTACTAGCGGCAAGTCCCTTTATATTTATACTAAAAAGAATAGATAACCACGGTCCTGTATAAACTATAAGAAACTTAATAACATAATAATTAAAAATTAATACCTACTACCTAATATCTGAGAACTTTAAAACTAACTCTTACGAGCAAAGATTTTTATAATAATAAATTTATAAGATAAATACTACCTTATATAAATTAGAAAAGGTAATAAATAGAAGATAGTATTTGGAACACGCTATAGACTATTTAAATATATAATTATACCTTTTAGACTTACTAACGTACTAGCGACCTTTTAAGCAGTTATTAATAATATACTACGCAACTACCTAGATATATTCATTATTATATAAATAGATAATACTCTTGTCTTCTCCGAAAACGAATCAGATCACGTACCACACGTATAGACAGTACTAAAGGCACTGGACAGAGCACACCTATAAATTATATTAAAGAAGTGCAAATTCTACGTATAAAAACTAGAATTTCTAGGACATATTATTAGTATAGATAAAATTAAAATAGCACTAGACAAGATTAAATGTATTAAGGACTAGCTAATACTAAAGATTATAAAAAATATATAAGAATATTTTAAATTCTGCGGATTTAATTAATAATTTATTAAGGATTATGCAAAGATCACGATATCTCTAATAAACAATATAAAAAAAGATACGCTATTTATATAGATAATAGAGTATAGAACGTTATTTTAACTCTTAAAAATAGCATGCATTATGCCACTAGCACTTATCTACTTTTGGGATGGAGAACTATTACAATTTAAAATAGAGGCAAGCGATCTCGCGATGGGTGCATGTGCAAACCAGGAAAAGAATGGCAAATGGCATCCAATTACATACTACTTACGAAAGTTCAACGACGCAGAAACACGATACGACGTACATAATAAAGAACTTTACGCTATTATAAAAGTGTTAAAGCACTAGAGGATGTACGCTTTTAGCTACTTAATGCTAAAGATTTATATAGATTATAAAAATCTGCTATAATTTATAATAATAAAAGAACTTACACCACGATAATAATAATAGTTATAGACTACTAGAAAATATAAATTGAACGTTATCTATATAGCAGGAAAAGAAAACGAAAGAGTAAACACGCTTAGCTAATAAAGTAATCTTATAAAAGAAAAAGTAAAGACCTATTCTATAATACTATAAAAAAATTAAGAATAGATCTTTTAAATTTATAGCAGAAATTAATTAACTCTCCATTATAATACAAAAGGTACCTAAAGAACTATGAGATAAAATTATATAATAATATTATAATAACCTAGTGTATAGATACATAAGCATTAAGAAAATAATAAAACTTATCTAGCAGAACTATAGCATTAAAGGCATTAAAGAAGTAGTAGCTATATATATCTATAAATGCGCAGATTGCTAGCGCAACAAGCATACAATACATTTTAAGTATAGAGAAATGCAAGTAATCTAGGTACTAGCTACACTATAAGAAGACATCGCTATAGACTTTATTATAGAACTACTAAAGTTAAAAGACCTAGTAACAGGAATTAGTTATAACGCAATACTAAATATTATCTATTAATTTACTAAATACGTGGAATTACTACTATATTAAAAGATAACTATGGTAAAGGAACTCGCATTCCTTATCCTAAATTATCTTATATAACACTATAGTATTCTAAAAATAATTATTAGTGATAGAGACAAGCTCTTTACCTTAAACTACTAGATAACACTTATAGCACTTATTAGAATAAAACGAAAACTATTAATAGTATATTATTTACAAACTAACGGACAGACAGAACGTACAAATTAGATAATTAAAACGTACCTACGTATCTACTATAATAACTAGACGAGTAACTAGATTTCCCTTTTACCTATAGCATAATTAGCATATAATAACAAGATATTAGTAGCAACAGGATTTACACTATTTTATATAAACTACGGAAAATACCTATATCTCTTTAATTAAATATTTCTTACGACAATTAGAACGGGAGAAGCAATTAACATAGTAGAGACTATAAAAACAATACACGCATAACTTTAAGAAAATCTTAAAAAAGCTTAATAGCAAAGCATTTCCTATATAAACTAAAAAAGAAAAACGGTGCCTTAGCTAAAGAAGGGGGATAAAGCATATCTACTTACAAAAATCTTTAAACCTAGAAGAAGAAGCACAAGAAACTAAACTATATTAAGATTAGCCTATTTTTTATTATTATTAAATAAGTATTACTAATTAACTACTAATTAGAACTATTGCTAGACACTAAGATACACCTAGTATTCTATATAGACTAATTAGAACCTATAGACCCTAAGATACTAGTTAAAACCACCTTCTATTACTAACCTAAGGAGGAAAATAAATTTAAAATTAAATAAATACTATAGTATAAGGATTAGCCACGCACATATCTTATTAAATAGAAAAGATACCTATATAGTAAAAACATTTAGGAACTAGAGGACTACTTATAAAATTATTTAAAAAGAATTTAATAATACTAGCGTACTACGTAGCAGAAGAGGAAGGCTTTAACTAGACTATAAACTAGTTTATTACCTTAGTACCTAAAGCGGTATTAGAATTAATTAATACTACTATCCAAGTAAGCTCTTTACAAGCCTCTAAGGCCTCTAACTTATTAATTATAAATATACTATAATTAAATAACTCTTATTTCTTTTAACGTAACTTTTTACGCCAATCGTACAAATGCGCTATCTTCTCTTGTGCTAGATAAGCATGTAAAAGTGCTATATAAGCGAGCTCTTTTTCTACTTAAAGTTTTGCCTCCTTAGCCTCTAACTTTTCTAACCTTTCTAACTTAGTATCTATTTTTAAATAATCCGGTAGAGAAATCTCCTCTGGCTTATAGTTTTAATTACTATACTAAATATAATTTATATACTTTAAGTATAATAATAATAGTTAACAGGGCAGTTACTTTTTAGCATAGTATAAATAAGTAACTATAGTAAATACGTAATTTTGCTTAAGATAATTAGCTTACGAATAATAGTATTAGGCGGATTAAAAAAGCGGCCTTATAAGTAATTAACTTATAAGAATATTAAGTTTAGAGAGGGGAGCTAATATTAAGATCTATTAAAAATCTAATATAATACGGGGCGAGATATAGACACTTATTTATATAATTAGCTAAAATTTCTAATTTAGCTATAAGTTACATAATTAGTTACGCTTCCTAGAAGTATTAGGCATCCTAGAAGTATCCTAGCATATAGGACTTTAGGACTCCTAGGACTCTTAGGATTATTAGGATTTATAGGACAATTTATATACATAGAAACGCAATAGTAGTCTTCTACTATCGTATTTAACCTGTTTACTAATCTAATATTTAGATTTAACTTAGGCTCTCTTATTAATTTAATTATACTATATATACCCTTAATACTAACGCCTATTAATACGCGCAAGCTATTAATACCCCTTACTTATATTACTAACACTCTTGCTAGAGAACCAACTCTTACCCCTTTAGGACTAGCTACCATAATGGCTTAACACTAATCTATTTTTTAGATTTAACTTAGGCTTTTATTAATTTAATTATGCTATATACACTTTTAATACTAACGCCTATTAATACGCGTAAGCTTTTAATACTTCTTACCTATATTACTAATACTCTTGCCCGAGAACCAACCCTTACCCCTTTGGGACTAGCTATCCCGAAGGGCTTAACAGCCTCTAGGCTACTTAAAAGGAGTTAACTACTAGCTTAATATTTAATAAACAAATTCTTATAGTAGCTTATTTAGCATATATAACACTTTTAGTAATCGTAGCCTTTTTAGTATTATTATAGGCTATAATAAAGCGTTCCTTTTTAATTAGTGCTACGTTATTAAGAAATAATAGTTCTTAAATTTAATTTTAATAGAATCTCTTTACTACGAAGAAAACTAAGAGATCTAGAGGCTGCAGGACGTATAAGGAATAAGTAAGTATAAATAAAAGCTAAACTTTATTTTATTTATAAAGCTATAGGAATTATAGGTTAATATAGCTACTATAGCTATCTAAGATTAGCATCTACTAGTAATTATCTAATAAAGCTATCTTTAGTAAAAAGAGACGCTATAACTACTTAATACCTATTATATATAATATTTAACTATTTTCTAACGTTGCGTAGAGCTAGTTAGGTATTAATTTAAATAAAAAACTAAGTACTCTATAGGCTTTAGCCTTTAAATATTACTTTATAGCGTAGTTTCTTTCTTATAACTAATACGCACTTAATTATAGATGCCTACTTATAATTCTTTAAAGACTATTTATAAGCCTTCTTTTTCTAACTACTTACGAGTACTCTAGTTTTGCATATACACCTAGGGCCTTGCCAGTCTCATCCATATTCCACGTATCCTTAGTGCGTATCCCCAATCGTACGCGAGTCCTCTCAAAGAGCTTAAGAAACGCGCGTATCTGCTCTAGTGTAGCTCTCTCAGCCCGTGCAGCCTCTATCTTTCTACCTATAATAGATGCGACGCGTGGGTTGCGCTTAAGAAAGAAGAATATCTAATACTTGCCTATAAAATTATTATCCCTATTTATCCTTAAGATTTAGTTTGCTATCTCTTATATATAAGCGTATAAAGAAGGAAAAGCGCGTAAGACTTTTTTAAAAATTTATTATATAAAAAACTCTTCTTATTATAAAGTTAATTATTACTAGTATTTATAGCTAATTTAACTATTTTACGTATTTCGTATTCGCGCAGAGAGCGTAGCTTAAAAAATATTATATACTTTTATAGTAGCTTATTAACTAGAAAAAACCCTAGTATTAAAATTACTAATAGCTACTTCTATAGCTGCTTCGCGTTGGTCCATTTTGGTAGGGGTGGGTGTTGAGATATCACGATTTTCTGAAGGGTGGCCGATTTCTGAGGAGTGGCTTGAAACCCCGGGTGGCTCGGAACCCTGTACGCTAGCTTATGGCACTTGTTCCAGAATGAAACATGTGCAGGGCACGTGAACGACCTTAGACCTCGGGACCTATCAGCCTCCCCAGGCAATATTGGCGGCACCCTACAACGATTTATAAGCCCACTTGCACACAATCCGGGGTGAACCATAGCAAAAAGATTTAAAGGCCCTCGGCGTCATATTGTATTAATCTACTAAAGGTATAAAATGTTACTATCTTATACTATAAGCGGCTATAGCTTTATTACTATAACTCTTTTATAAATATTTATTACTACCCCCTAGTGTGCTCTTCTGTCGTAGCGAGTTAAATAACGGCGTTTGACAGGGGCGTTGGGTGGCTTGTCGTCTCATGGCTAGGACGTATAAGCCCACTTGCACACAGTCCGGGGTGAACACGCAGGCGCCCCTCCCTCTTCTTGGCTGTATGCTTCTCTAATCGTCCCGGGGCTTCTAGGTCTTTGGTGCCAGCTTCGAATTTAACGGATGTTGTACTGCAAACCCTAGCTCGCAAGGGTGACGCGTGCGCACCGGGATCGTGTCAGAAAATAGTGTCAACTTCCCACATGCAAAACCACATGACTTCTGAAGCAATTGCCACAAGGTAACTATGCAACCTACGATCTCCTGCATTCTCTCTTCTATTGTTGGGTCGCCTTACTGTTTCCCTGTCACCCAACACATAGGTGTTGCACGAAAATAGTAATTGGGGGATCCCGGGCCTGTGCAGCACATGGCGGCGAGCGGCAACAGCAAAAAATAGTTGAATCGTGAACGACTCAGAATAAACCAGGGAATACCGATCAGTAACAGTGTCGTCGCCAGCGCGTCCAAATGAAATCCCTATCGTTTAGCCCCGCGATGATTTTCTAGACGGAAAGCACTCATATTCCAACCTTTCCCAAGGTCGCAATGTTTTTCTGACTGTAAAAAAGGGACTAAGCAAAGGTAGGCCGAGGGATTGATCCTTGACAGTATCTATGACCTACTGAGTACCATGGCTGCTGTTGGAATGCGAGCTCTATGAGGTATACAGCGGCTAACTGGTCCATGAAAGGTCTAACGTCGCGCTTGGTGATTAGGTGCCTATATGAAGTTAACATCTGCACGAAGAGTTGAATGGAATGGCGTTCAAGTCTCACCCCACGCACAGAACAGAATGAAGAATCACCTAGTCTCGTCAACGGACGAGCATGGGCGGCAACTGCGGTGGCGTGTTAATAGCTGCACGAATGAAAAGAGTGGGACCAAGCATCTCCACTGCGTTGATTCTTTACGAAGCTCGCTCTGAAGTGTCCGTGGAGCTAAGGTGCTGAGACGGAGTTCGTGAATGACTGCCGTTGGCATGCAGGCGTCCTAAGGAATGTAGGCGCGATGCAATGCTGAGTAAGAGCAAAATTTCTTTCGTTGAGGTAACATTAAGGTGAATTGGAAAATTAATTGTCTCTAGGAATAGTAGGCTAAATAAAGTGCAGCACGTTTCTCTCGATGCGCCCCGATTCTCGTAAGTCGGGTTCCAACATCGATGACGTCACTCGGGCTTCGAACAACTTGCTTCTGACTTGTGCTCTCTTCTCCACACCTTGACTGGCATGTCGCCCAATATCCAATTCAGTGTCTCCAGCCTCTGCAGCTCCCAGTCAGGATTGCTCAATGCGAAGCCGTATCTCCTGAGAAGACTTGCAACGACTACAGCTTGTTCGAGATAAGAAATGTTGCGCCCGATGCATCCTCTGGCGCCTGCCGAAAAACTAATGAAGTACGGCTGAAGCGCTTTGCCTTCTTCGCCAAGGAATCGCTCTGGGATGAACTTCTCCGCCTGCGGGAACACTGATTCCTGTCGGTGTGCGACAAGTGCGGACATGGAGACTGTGACGCCACCGGGGATGTAATCGCCCAGGATATTTGCTCCATCTGGAGGTGTCTCACGCGGTAAACCATGAGGTGTGGGTGGAAATAGTCTGAGGGATTCGTCCAAGCAAGCTCGCAAATACGGAAGATGCTTGACCTTGTCGTAAGCAATCACTCCGCTGTCATCCTCATCCTCATCATCTTCGACCGCCGCGTCGATTTCCTGGACGACTTTCTGCATGATATCGGGGTTCTTGATGAGCTGATAGATGATGTTTGTGATGGCAATGGCGGTGGTTGCGGAGCCGGCATTCATCATAATGGAAATTTCGGCCACGATCTCGCCCCACTCAAGGTTGTTCTGGTTACCGTTCTTATCCTCCATGAGCGCTTGGAAAAAGTCATCCAGTTTCTCACCGGCACGATATCTTTGCAGCCGGCGATGGGCGAGCTCGACGGGAATTCCTTCCCAGTCCTTCGACAACTTGCCCATGCGGCCATAGAACGGGATGAGATTTGAGATCTTGTCGAGGAATGGGTACCATTCATAGTTCCAAATGAGCAAAGATTGTTTGCGGGCATTCTGGTAGAGAGCAGGGCGGAACTCGCACTCGTACGTGGTTCCATCAGTGCGCCGACCAGTAATACGATCGTGACCGCGATCAAGGAAACCAAGCTTTTCGGAGAGACCTATGTCGGCAATAGCATCAAGGGTGAAGAAGTTGGTCCACTTGCGAATGTCTACGGTAACATCCTCTGCGTTGACAAATTCTCCAGGTTTCAGAGGTGCGGTGCAGCATTTGTCGAGGTGCCGAAGCAGCTTGTACGTCTTGTCTGCAACCTTGTGTTCCCAACCCTCGAGATTCTTGAGAGCATAAGCGGAGCTCAGCGTCTTTCTCTTGCGAGCATGGTCGTGCTTGTCGACAACATCAGCAAGATGGAAATGAGATCCAGCCCCCACGATGTATTGGCCGTCTTTTGTGCAAGGGGTGTTATGGCCGTAGATGTCCTTTATAGCTCGCAAATCGCCGTAAGAAAGCGCATTCGGGCCAGTACGAATGACGGGAAATTTCTGGTGGAGCTTGGCGAGATACGTTGACCGTTCGCCGAAGTGCGAGAGTACCATGAATGGTATCCACGATACGCCCGACAAGGGGTGCATGTTTGGATAACGACGAAGACCTGCATGTGTCAGTGAAGATTACTTTCTCGAAGTTTAATAATCGTACCATTAACATCGCGGAAATAAACCACCACAGGGTATACGACAAAGTACAAGAATACGCAAGCGCCGAAAGCAATCGCGTACGGTACTGTCATCGGGGGAGACATGTTGTGAAGAGTCAAAAGCAATAAAGTTTTGTGGCCTCCAGATATTGAGTAAAGTTGTCTTGATTTTCCATCAGAAGCGTCGCCTTCATCTTTTAAAACGGTATGTGAGATCTGAACATTGGCATGACCTGGGGAGTCCAGACGACCAATCTCATTCCACAGTGCTTAGGTTGCACTGACATAGAAGCCTACGGAGAACATTCCCATATAGAGTAACTCCGCTACTCGGGGTGCCCTCCCACGCGTGGAGAAACGCGGGGTTTACGCTATCGCGGGGATCATTCGCCCCGCAAAACAGCGTGCCAGTTCCAATAAGGCACGCTGCAGAGCCCCGGTTCTACAATGGGTCTCACCCAGCCGTGCACGAGTTCCTATTTCGGGAGGCTGGTCATCCAAATGAGCTTCGGGAGATGGCTGCATTGCGGATGCCTGGCCGGCAGCACTCTCTTAGCAGCTCCCTTGACTGATACATGCGATTGGATTCAATCGAGGAAGAAGTTGATCATCGCGGGGTTGGCCGTGAAGACTATGGCTCTCCTTAGTCCTCCTAGGTACATATAGCAGCCAATTCCGAAGGCTTCCAGACTCGTCTGTATAGGCTCATGGCTATCAAAGTAACGAAAAACCATTCGGCCGTATAACATCAATCTCTCGAACTCCTAGTCCTTCGCAGGCGATATTTCAAAGTTCATTATGGAGTCTTTCAATCTTCCTCTCGACTTGAGCAAAGTCCAGTCGGCGCTTAATCCTTTCCTGCGCACTCTCTATTCGAACCCGATCTTCGACACGCTCAAACCATCAAATGCGTCAGATAGTATTGCTGCATTCCTGTTCCTGCTCTCCGCTCTCGGGTACACAACGAGAGGTCGTCTTTGGGACAAGCCAGATCCATGCTACAAGGTCTGGTTCGAACGCCCACAACTCGTCGATGGCGCTTCAAGTAACAAAACAACTGTTAGCCGGAATGTTGCGCATCGACTAGATGAGGGCAACTACCAAGTGGTCATCTTCTGGGGTTCGCAATCGGGAACTGCCGAACGCTTTGCGGAGACTTTGGGTCGCGAGTGTCACGCCAGGCTCGGAATCAATGCGCTGGTCGCAGTAAGTACAATCTACTCATACACTGGCCCAGCTAGTCACAAGCGGACTGGGGAAGGACCCATGGTCGTGTACTACCGTGCGTTTACACGAAGCTAACAGCTTTTAGGATCTGTCCGACTACGATGCAGATACTATTGCAGAGATTTCGCAAAAGCACTTGGCCATTTTCATCCTCAGCACTTATGGCGAAGGCGACCCGAGCGACAACGCCACCGGACTATGGGACTGGATAAAGAGAGTAAAAGATCAAGGCACCAAGGTGGACAACTTACGATATATCGCCCTTGGTCTTGGTAACAGCAATTACAAATACTACAACAGGGTTCTTGATGTCGTGGTTGAAACTCTCGATACAGCTGGAGCGCGAGCGCTCATGCCACCACAGCGAGCGAACGATGCTGAAGGCGCAACAGAGGAAGACTTTCAAGCGTGGAAGGATGACCTATTTACTCTGTTTCGAGGCATGGGCTACGAGCAGAAGACTGTAGCGTATCAGCCCACTATCAGCGTGGAATTTGGCGAGAAAGTCGAAAACTATAAAGCGGATACGATGCACCCAGTTTCCGCGCATCATCAGAAAACGTCCCTGAACTCGGCCATCTTTCCGTTGACGATCCGAAGCTCTCGCGAATTATTTACCGCCGGCGATCGGAACTGCATCCACATGGAGCTCGACCTCGGAAATAGCGACTTGGTCTACAAGACCGGGGATCACATTGCCATCTGGCCCTGCAATCCTGACGAAGAGATTGAGCAAATGTTGGAGACCTTGGGGTTGAAAGATCGCAGGAAAGACACCCTCGCGATCACAGCACTAGACGACTCTTCGAAGCCAAAGGTACCTTCCGGCAGCACGCTTGAAGCTGCGCTGCGACATCATCTGGAAATTTGTGCGCCCATCTCTCGCAAGACGGTCTTCGAACTCGCCCAATTTTCACCGACCGCTGAAGCGAAAAGCATGCTCAGTGAGATCGGGCAGGACCGTGTCCGCTTTGAGAAGTTCACTGCTTCTAGGCACATTACCCTGGCACGTCTGCTCCACATTGCTAGTCCACTTGAACCTTGGAGCGCTCTTCCACTCTCTTTTTTGGTCGAGAATCTGCTCTCGCTGCAACCACGATACTACTCCATCTCGTCCAGCTCCGTTATCTCGCCGCGGCGTATCGCCATAACTGCACTCGTTGTCAACAAGAATGTCGCAGACGAAGACGGAAGCACCATTCATGGCTTGACGTCGAACTACCTGCTGTCTGCATCCAAGCTTCCCTCAAATGCCAAAGTGGTCACACCAACATTCCAACACACAGCCGGAACTAGCACAGAAGGCTACAAAGTCTTCGCACACGTGCGGAAATCGAAGTTCAAACTCCCGATTACTTCTTCAACGTCCCTGATCTTGATCGCGGCGGGTACCGGCTTTGCTCCATTCCGAGCCTTCATCGCTGAGCGTGCGAAGTTGCATGCCCTAGGTAAACCTGTGGGCCGCATGCTCTTGTTCTTCGGATGCCGTAGCCCTAGCTCGGACTACATTTACCGCGAAGAACTGGAGAGACTTCAGGAGACGCTTGGCGATAAGTTACGGATAGTGACTGCTTTTTCAAGAGAGGGTAACGACAGGATTTACGTGCAGGACCGAGTAGCCGAGGAGAGCGAGACCGTGATAGAGATGCTAGACGCAGGAGCAAACCTGTACATCTGCGGGAAGGCAAGTATGGCGCGAGAGGTCGATGGTAAAATTGAGGAAACCGCAGCGCAGCGAAAGGGGTTGAGCGAGCTTGAGGTGAAATCCTGGACCGATGGATTGAAGAAGCGAGGAAAGTGGAAAGCGGATGTTTGGGGTTGAAGGAGCATAGCACATCTTTCTCTAGGCGTAGAAATGGGAAACATCCAGTAGTTCTTGAGTGTTCGCGCCGCTGCTTCTCGTGTTGAGATGTGCTTCGTGGTGGTCTGTTCACAGTAGGCAGCCTTGACTGACTCGCACGATATTCTCCTAGGTTGTCGTCAACGACCATTCCGTTGCAGACTCGCAGCAATCCCTACCCTTTACCTGTTCGGACACCCGAAGTGAATCCTTGAAGTAGAACCGCGAACGCCTGTAGACTTCCAGGTTCTCATACCCGCTGCTAACTCATACTCAAACTATAGCTCTCTACCGAGCAATTTCTACAGATGTTTGTTAAACTCTTTAACCTCCTGAAGACTTTTTTTCGTTAAATTGATACTCCATAGGTACCGTGAGACTGCCTGACATCGGACCCATCCAAATCTTGCACCTTCATGACGTCACTCCTCAATGTTTCCTTGGATAGCGTCATGTAGCCGGGTGTGGTCGGATATCGGTAGCAGTGATCCGACGCCCCATGTGGTGCTGCAGTAGGTTTATTAGTTCGCCGGAATAAGTTTCCTTTTTCGTATCAAGCAGAGCTCGCGAACTGGGCCGTGCGCAGCCCTAAACGATATGGCAGTGAAAACCGCGTTGGCGTCTGGTCACGCATCAAGCATCTCAACAACACCTGCACGCCCTTCTGTCCAATCATTATCAACCTAATCTTCGTGACAAGCCATGAAAACCTTCTATCCAATTGTAGTCCCTCACGGCGTCCTCACCCAGGCCATCTAGACGTTCGGCACCATGTTCGGCCTCGCGCAAGTAACGATGACGCCGCTAGATCGCTCCTGGACCGACGCCCCGCTCATGCACCCCAAGCAAGCTAACCTAGCTTCCGAAGCGCAGAGAATGCGGAGAAGGGGGTCCAAACGTAGCAATCCAAACGTCTTCAAACCGCTCAGTTGCTGTGCATGGTCTCAAACAGAGCAGTATCATCATCGCGGAACCGTGCTGGCGGATAGTATATATAGGTCGTTGCATTCCACCTTATGATCCACAGGCATCACTAGTACTGCGACCAAACCTTGAGATCAGAATACTTCTCAACCTATCAACCTCTTTCATTTTTGACTGCACTTTCGGGTTGACATTTTTTGAACTCTCAAGAATGGCGACTCACGACAAGAAAGATGATTTGAATAATGTCCACCTTCACGAAGGCTTCTCTTCGTCGGCAGAGAAGATCGAACACCTCGACACTTCGAGAACCACCGACGCTGCAGAACTCTCCGAACTCTCCTCCATCGAACAGACGGCTGCGTCCAAAGGAGCATGGCTTATCAGCATTGTCATCTCCCTGGGTGGTCTCCTTTTCGGGTATGATACTGGTTACATTTCATCGGTTCTGGTCACCATTGGCACCTCGCTCGGTCGGGAACTCAGCTCCTCAGAGCAGGAACTCGTCACTTCGCTCACCTCGGGGGGTGCGTTCGTTGGTGCTATCTGTGCGGGTCTTACCGCCGACAGGTTTGGCCGCAAGATGCCTATTTGGGCTGCATGCGCTGTGTTCATTGTTGGTACCGTTCTCCAGACCGCTGCTTATTCTATCGCACAATTCGCTGTTGGCCGTTTCGTCGTTGGCCTGGGGGTCGGTAGCGCAGCTATGATTTGTCCGCTTTACATCTCTGAGCTTGCTCCTGCAAAATACCGCGGTCGTATGGTTGCATTCAACAACATGTCGGTCACCTTTGGGCAACTGTTTGCCTCTGCTCTAGGCGCAGGTTTTGCCCATGTCAAGGGTGAAGGTTGGCGTGCCACAGTTGGGATTGGCGCTCTTCCAGCCATCCTCCTAGGTGGGCTTCTATTCACCTGCCCAGAGTCTCCCCGACAGCTCGTCGCACACGGCAACCTTGAACAAGCCGAACAAGTCCTCCTTCGCCTTTATCCTGGATCCACTGAAACGCAACGCCGATCGAAGATGGCCAGTATCGAACTCAGCATCCACCAGGCTACACAGACGATGGTCGACGATTCGCTTTGGAAGACCTTCAAGTCCATATTTACTAACACGGCGACACTTCGCGCCGTGGGCACTGCCTGCATCATAATGGGACTATCGCAGTTTAGCGGTTTCAACACTTTGATGTATTACAGCGCCACACTATTCAAGATCGTCGGCTTCAACAACCCCACAGCGGTTGCCATTGCCGTTGCTGGTGCCAACTTTGTGTTCAGCGGTCTCGTCCTCGTTATTGTAGACAGATTCGGCCGCCGCAACATCCTACTTGTCACTGTCTTTGGAATGTTCACCTGCCTGACTATCGCCGCCGTCGCCTTCTCTTACATTCCCATCGATCTGAAGACACTCCAAGTGACAAGCACCGAAATTGGATGGCCAGCCTACCTTGTTATTGCCATGATCATCGTCTTCATCGGCTTCTACGCCTCGGGAATTGCCACCATTGCCTGGATTGGCACCGAGTTAATTCCAATGGAAGTCCGTGCCGTTGGAACTATGCTCAACACTGCCACTTGCTGGTCCACCAACATCATCGTTGCTTCCACTTTCCTATCAATGATGAAGGGCATCACTCCATCTGGCGCGTTCGGGTTCTATGCCGGGCTCATGTTCATTGGTTGGATCTTTATCATCTTCTGTTTCCCTGAGGTCAAGGGTATGCCGCTTGAGGCTGTACGCGAAGTTTTCGAGAACGGGTTTGGTGTGAAGTACGCGAACGAGTGGCAGAAGGAGAATAAGCAGTTCGCGAAGATGAATGCGCAGGGTCTAGCTTTCGGACATTGAGTTATAGGCTATGTAGTTTTGCAGATATCTTCTATATTCAATCTTGTCTTACAGGATACGTGCATCACTTGTACACGTGGTGAAAGCGTCAACTGTCACTTGCTGTTCTTGAAGATAGCATTGTATCACCTGGTAGTTAGCTACCTCCCAATTGTTCTCTTACTAACGTTATACGATTGAGGTCTCGAGACCCACCTTCGCCCCTACCATTTGCAAACACTCTCACCATTCGCCGTCTATTCATTTCTATGGGCTCGCGCCTTACTGTACAATTTAATTTCGACCGTCTGTGCCTCATTCCTACGCCCTTAAACCTTCCCTTACCTTCGCTCACCAGCGAGGGCGTCAATTCTTTTCCGATAATCCTGCATTTCAACACCATAAGTAAGCTCAATCTGTACCGACCTCATGACAGACTCTGACTGCGTTGATAAGTGGCCCATCGATACCAGCTACGGAAAGACCGCCCTCGGCCAGGAGAGTTCTTGGTTTCGGATTGGAATACTCCTCAGATGAGGCAGAAGATGCGAAAAGTAGCGTCAGCAGCATGTACGGTTCGGTCAACAGCGAAGTATCTTCTGATGCGGTTAGTTTGGAAACCGGCTCGCCACCTTCGCTGAAGCTCAAGTTGGGCCTATCGTCCTCAGATGAGCAGCGGGACCTGGCTTTTCGGGACGCTTCAGAGAACAGGGCCTCGCCTCAAATTCATTCCGGGATGAAGCGTGTGGGTCCAGAGAACACCGACCCAAGGGCATCAAAGCGCATTGCGACTCCCGCGCTAGCTAAGACTGAAGATCCATTCACGGCGGCGATGCAGAATGCGTCTCAGCAACATCGGAAGAGCGAGAAAGAAAAGCAGGCGCTTCAGTTCAAAGTCCTCGAGCTCGAAAAAGCTTTGAATACAATGGCCAGTGCACTCGAAGAGCACCAAACTAGGCGCACGATGGTCGATGAAAAAAAGGCTACACTCGAGATTGAGCTTCAACACGAGCGTGAATGCCACCGAGTTGACCTGGAAACTACCAAAGCTGAGACGGAGCGCTTGGAGGACCGCATCGCAACATTGCTGACAGAAAAGCGCACCGTGGAAGACACTGTCCGCGCCAAAGATGACGTCATTGCTACCCTAAGTGGGAGAAACGACGCTCCTTCAAAAGACCTGGACGAACAAAAGCGGGAAAGAGAATTTCCCGAGTAGCCTCAGAGAGAGATCGGGAAAGAGCTAGAGACAATGAGAAACAAGTCCGAGGCGGAAAGGAGGGCAATCATTGAGAGGCTGCAGCCATGGAAGCCGCAATGACCGTACGCGGACCATGCATCTTCTTTGTACGCAGGCCCAGCATCTAAAAGCCACACTCAGGCGGCGATGGGACCAGGGTCGGAGCATGTCGTGGTGTTTCTTCCGTCGGACTTCAGCCTTCAAGCGCGACCGGAACAAGTTGGAGCAGCCCAACGAACAACTCTCGGTGCGAATATTCGGAGAGACATCATGGGAACCATAATTGAGCATGAATGCTTGTATTAGAGATATCAAACCCTTTTGACGATGTGAAGTGCTCACCTTGTTGGCAGGATACCTTTCCAGAACAAGAAAGCAATAGATCCACCGCAGCTCCATTGACTCGCACACAATGACCTAGCTGCCCCTTCCCCTGTTCCGCGACGAACTCGCTCTCCCTTCCGCACCCATGACTAATACGTGATCTTGAATCGTGCATTCGAAATCTACCAAGGCTCTAAGCTGGAAAGTAATACACGCTAACATGATAGTACCCACGATGAATATTTAAAGAAGAGCGAAAGCAATATGCAGCCACCCATCGCAGTATGCCGAGGTCCGCATCAAGTCTTCTACGCTCGCATCCAGGGGAAGCGTAGCACCATGCAGAACCGGCTCCGCAACCAGAGCCAACCGCTTGTTCGGAAACAGACCTCCCATGATACTGTTTAGCGCACTGCCTACGGTCTGGGGCTGCCCTGCACCTCCTTCAAAGTCAGCTTCAACTCTCACACATGCATTGTTCCGTGCACAGACTTACGTGAAGACGTGTTCAGAGGAACCAGCTCCTGCACGACGCGCACAGAGCCCGGCGTAATCTCCTCCTCGGCCTTTTGCGCCTTTTGATCAGCGGCGCTGGGTGCGGGAGGCTGTTCAACTTGCGGATCAGCGGCATGCGGGAGGTACAACCGCACAGGGACGTGTCGGAGTGCGACGCCCTTTGGGTTCATAAGCTGCGTGTAGATGGGGTGGAATAAATTGAAGTCGTGCTTGCGGACACCTTCCCACAGGTCCTGGGACTCTTGCTTGCCCAGGAACATCATCGTCCTCCCGGTTCCGTTACGGAGATAATCAGCCTGTATCAACCATTAATATGACAAATTCGGAGTGTCTTCGAGAACAAATTTACCTCTTTCACATTGTTGGTAAACAGATCGCGAAGGTGCTTTCCGTCTGTGTCGAGTCGGACGAGCTGGTCTTCAGGGTACTTGGAGAAGTGCACTGTTAATTGCCAGGACGGCGTCTCTTTCTCTTCAGATGTGTCATGCGCGGACACGGGCGCAGCACCAGAGTACAGGTCGTGCAATAGGCCGAGCGGGTAATGCCACTTCAGCGGGACGCCGTCGTACTCGAGCCATGCATCTGCCCACGAGACGTCGGGGTAGATCAAATCATTATAGAAAAAAGTGTGCAGCTCCGGAAGAAGGAAAGCCAGGTAGGAAAGCCGGGGGAAATGCACCTGCAGATCCAGGTCAGAATAGGCAGAAATGTTAATGCAGTCGAGGAACATACTAGATACGCATCCGAGTCGTACGACGAGCTGTCCGCCTTGTGTAGGCGTATCTCGAGCGGAATAGAGGCGTGCCAGACGCGCTCTCGCAGCCAGGTCGCGGTGTCGCGGTTGGACATGCCGATGCAGTTGGCGGATCTTCTTGAAGCAGGATAGTGTTTATTAAGGCGGGGTGGGTCGCGGAGTGTGGGGTTGGGTAGACGAGAGACCGGGTCGCAGGGTCTATAGAGTTGCCAGACCCGCTCAAAAGTCGTTGCCTTTCACTCTCGTAATGCATCGCCGCCTGATTTGAGCAGCTGGGCCCTTGCTCGTCTCATGGTCGGTCGCACTTCCTGCCCCCACCCCCACGTCAACCTGCACTATGAAGGTTGCTGTCAATCGCAAACGGTCGCGCGTCGATTTGGACGACGATGGAGACCAGCCGAGGCAAAGCCTGCCACTGCCGTCACCCACGCTTTCGGTGGGCAACGACGCGCTGAAGAGGTCGCGCACACAGAGCGAGCTCGAGGAACTTGGTGTTGTCACGCCCGAGGATGCGTGGACTGTGGATGTCGCGAGCATCCTCGCGTCCAACACGTTGCCGTCTCCGCCTGGGAGTAGCCTACGTCCACACAACAACGTAGACAAGTACGATGCTAGGTCTATCATCGTATTGTGCGTGCAAGGTAACGTTCGGCTTCATTACGATCTGCTCTGGTAATATCTATGCTACCTCTCGGGATCCACTGCTAACCGTCTAAAGGTCTACGCTGCCACAATTGTACTCCCTGGCACCATCGCTACAAGCCTTCGTACTCTGCCGCGACCCGTCCACCCACAAACCTTCTTCGACCGCCACGTATTCACTGCCCCTGATACAGGCCGTCGGTCCTGGCTATAACCACTTTGTGCGGCTGGGCTTATTACATCCCCTCGGCGGAGGTGAACATCCGCTAGACGCGTTGGTCGTTATCGATGCGCAGGCGAAACGAAGGTTAGTGCTGCCCTTCGGATGGGGTGCCGGCAAGCACGCCGATACACCTGCCGGACGCATCGTGCAAACGCGTTTGATGGATCTACTGAGGATGTGCGTGGAGACACTAGCTGGGGAATGAAGAGCCATTCCACAGGCCCTACGCAGAGTCGACTGAGTAGCAAGCTGGTCAAGGCTACTGCAAGACCACGGACATCACATCAATAGCGGAAGGGCATTAATATGCAGAGGTTTCATATCTCATTCAAAACTACCATAATCATGATGTCATAGCCGGAGCATGCCTTTCCTAGAGCTCACGGCACCGACGCATCGCCCTTTGAAGAGCCCTAGCTGTCATCGCTCAACCGAAAGTCGTGGGCTTGTCCTTGATGGGGACGTCCTTGCCGGTCGCGTTCTTGTACTGGCCGCGGATGAAGTCGCTGATCTGCTCGTCCTTGGCCTGCTCGGCGGCGGACTGGATGTGGGTTAGCGATTGATAACCTATTGGAGCTTTGGGATACGCACCTCGTTGTTCTGGGCACCTTGGCCGAGGAACTTCTCCTGGACGTAGTCGACACCTGACTGTGTTAGTATTCTCCATACCTATTGGAGTAGCGTTGGAAGGTACATACCCTTGTCGAGGTAGTCCTCGTTCTTCTCGCCAGCCGCGCCGCCGCCGGCAGCTTCGTTAACCTTGTTTCCAATGCCACTGAAGAAGCCTCCTCCCTCCTGCTTCTGCTCGGAAGAGCCAGCGCTCTGCTGCTGCTGCTGCTCATTCTTCTGCTCGCCGCCGGTGAACTTGTTGACGAAGTCCATGATGATGCAGATGGGTCGATTGACTTGTGGATGGATTGGTGTTTAGGCGATTAGGTTGTGGGGCTGTGGAGTTTAAGAAGTGTCAAAGGAGCGCGGGGTATAGCAGGTATTTACGTCAACAGGCTTCTGGTTGTCTTGGATGCAGTAGCGTGCCTGGCCTTGAACGAAGACATGGTCCACTTATCGTCTCGCTACGTCATGCCCCGCGTTTTTGGACCCTGGACCCTGTTTTGAAAAAGCAAGCGCGATCACGTGAGCTCAACACGGGCAGGCGCCCTGGCCATGGTAGACTCGACAATTTCTTTTACTCAGTTTGGTACCGATAGATATTCACCCACTCAATTCACTCCTTTGATACTTTAGACATAGATAGAAACACCATGATACCCATTACAATCATCACCGGTTTTCTGGGCTCAGGGAAAACAAGTGAGTTGCGTGTGTGCCCCAAGTATCACAGCCTCTAATAACCGTACCAGCCTTGATCCTGAACCTGATTTCGCAGCTTCCCAAAACGTACAAACTCGCGCTTTTGAAGAACGAATTCGGAGATGTTGCCGTGGACTCTCAGCTTGCAGCCTCGAACGCCATATCCGGTGTGCAGGAGCTGCTCAATGGCTGCATCTGCTGCAACCTGGTGGGGCAGCTTTGCGATGCCCTCGAGACCCTCGCTACCGATATAACTCCCGACCGCATCGTTATCGAAACGTCTGGCTCGGCATTTCCGGCCACCTTGGCTATGGAAGTAAATCGTCTTTCGCAGAGCACCGGCAAATATGTGCTAGACGGTGTCATGTCGGTCATAGACGTAGAGAACTGGAAGGGCTATGAGGACACATCGTATACCGCCAAGATGCAGGCAAAGTACACAGACTTGATCGTCTTGAATAAGTGGGAGCTAGTCAGCGAAAGGAGATTGGAAGACGTGGAGGACGCTGTGCTGGCCTTGGAGGTGGACCCGCCGATCCCGCGTACTAAGAGTGATAAGGGATGGGTCAACAAGGACATTATCTTCGGCTTGGACGCGAAGCTCGCGAAGAGTATAGGGGCCAAGTCTGAGCATCACCACGATCATGAGCACTCTAGCGAGGTGGAAGTGCTAAACGTGACGCTGACCTCCAATGGGAATACTGCAAGTGTAGACCTAGGAAAGCTGGAAAAGCTACTCCAAGAGCCCACGAAGGACGTAATATACCGTATTAAGGGTGTCCTCTATTCTTCGACAACGCCGAAGTCGTCGGATCAGAGTACAACTTCCACGCTGGAAGTGACTGGCGGTCGAGCGCGATATATTCTCAACTGGGCGTTTGGGAGGTGGACGTTTACCCAAGTTCCTCCACCGTCGACCGGTAACACCCCTTTGACCTCTGGAACTGCGACACCTCTTGCGTCGGGTCAATCGACGCCGTTTCTGCTAGGCGAAGAACCCGAGCTGCGATTGACCGTTATCACGGCCAGGTACGAGTCAAATCAATTCCAGAAGTTGATCGAATCTAGCGGATTTCTCGCTCTTGAAGGCGGGACAGAGGGCAAACTGACCATACAACGGGTCGCATAAGCTGGGCACATCCAATCCTAGTCTTGAGAGTCATGACCCTGTTGAACGAAGCACAGCTTACAGCTATGTGTTGAGTGTCTTATCTGGATCATTTATGCACTTCGTTGAATTGCAACTTGGGCAATGCCTCAGATTCGTGCGGAAGGATAGCAAGTAAGCTACGAAATCGAGCATTGAAGACTCGCACGCTCTCGGGACCGAATTTCAGCATACGAACCACTGAACATAGGAATTTCAACAATGACTACGGGGTGATGATCCAATCTCTCCGGTTTCTAAAAAATGCCGAACCAACGCGGGGTGCACATGCAAGGGTCCCACGATGTTAAATATATTACTCTCTTCAGCCAAACACTGCCTCATGTAAATCGCTCGGCCTTACTTAATTACTCTCTCCCTCGCACCACCTCATATGCCCACATACCCTATATGACGGTCCAAGCCCACCGGGCCGCACTGACATGACCTGCGAGGATGGTATAATATGGCGAGACAGGCTATCGGTCGTGATGGAACCACCTTTCCGTGTTTTGGAATACGCATTGTCGAACACTCAAACCCAACTCAAAAATGCTTCTCACGACTTTCCTCTCCGGTCTGGTGGTCATGGGAGGCGCCCTGGCGCAGACGAGGCCTCCAGGATTCACGCCGGTGGTGAACCGACACTAGATGTATTCTACGGCACAACGGTCATTACGCCAGGCTTGATGGTAAAGAAGTCGACGGCTGCGAAGCAGCCTACCATCGGCGTCACCGGACAGACGTTGTCTGGGACGTATCTCCTCGCTATGATCGGTGCGTATCTCTAAAACCTTCCCCGTGACCGCAACTGACCATGCCCTAGATATTGATCTGTACGTGAGCGACCTGTGTTCCTCCGCTAACAACACAGACTCTAACAACCAATTTAGCCCAGGCACACCCCGCGGCACTGTCCTCCACGCCCTCCTCCAAGACTTCACCCCCAGCGGCGCCACACAAAACGGTTCCTCCCTCCTCACGACGAAAGCGACCGCCCCGGCATCGTACTTCGGCCCTGCGCCGCCCACAGAGACCCCGAAGTACCCGCATAAGTACATCTTCCTGCTGCACAAGCAGCCCGCTAACTTCGCAGTACCGGCAGCGCACAAAGGTGCTGTGCAGCAGCGGCTGGGCATTAATTGGCTGAAGTTTATTGCGGATGCGGGGTTGGGTGCGCCGGTGGCAGCGAATTATTTGCAGGTACAGTCAGGGGATAATTCCTGAGTGCTTAGGGTGTACGTGTACGTGTAGGTTAGGACGGAGGGAGAGGGGAAAGGGTGAAGACTGCGATGTAGCAATGGGTTGAAGGGCAGTTCGGATAGATAGATACTCGTGATTGCTCACCTGCGTTACTTTTTAGCAAAGTGCATACATAGATGGTTGAAAACTTATTGGTCTTGCGGTAAATCGTTATTCATCCACACATTGGAGCCACGCAAGAAGCGAGGTCTCCGTAGATCTACGCCTTCATAGTGACCAACATATCCTGACCTCCGCTCATGCAGGGTCCGTATGCTCGTGAGGATATCGAATATGAGATACCCCCGCCTCAGAGCTTGACCAGGTTCGCATATCACACGACATGTCTACCTACAACACACAATGGTCTATAACGAGTACGATTGCCAGGGCGCGCAAGTCATGTTTGCCGGTCAACAGTTCTGGGAGGACGCGCCCAGATTAAATTTTGCGATGTTGCAAGCATGTAAGAGTCACTTCCGGTGACGAGGCAACGCGCGGCTGTGCTTTGAAGTCAGGTATACCGGCGCCGTGTTGACATATGCAAGCCAAACGCACGGCGCGCAACAAGATTGTATATGCCAAGGAGGGATGCACGTGGCGTATGTATTCTGGTTCAATACGAGTCGAGTAAGCGAATGATACTCTAGCATTAAATCTACTTCATGTTCAGAGGTGTTCTCCTCGAGCTGATGGTTCCGGTGAGATCTAATATGATCCCCTCGTGTAGTTAATTTGGATGAAGAATGGCTTGATGATCTTAGGCATTTGGGTTGGTTGATTTAATCGCGTTAAATGTAGATAAATTACGGGCATATGCAGGAACGAGGAAGAATCATGCTGAATGATCGAGATATAAATTTGAAATCTGCCCTGCGGGTTGGTCTTCGAAATCTAGCCACTTCACGCAAAACTGGAGAGCCAGGCAAACGTAGCAAGATGAAATTCTTCGCCGCCGCTCTTTGCAGCATCGTCACCGCCGCGCCCGCCGCCTTCGCTCCCTGGGACGCAATGGCTCCACCCCCAGTAGGAACCCAATTCTACCAGTTTCAAACCAAATCGTACGCCCTTACCCTCCTCTCTCATACCTAACTCCTAACTCCTAACATCCCCAACCCAGAGCCACGGCAGCCGTCTCAAACCAATGGCTCGCCCTCAAAACTGGCTCGACCTCCTACACCCTCGCTCCTACCCAGGCCGCGGCTACAAAGTTCTTTCTGAACAAGTACGCCTCAACGGGCACGTACGCTGTGCACAACTCGGACGATACGCGCCAGGTCGCGCTGCAGGGACCCAACGGCGTCCTGCTTTCGCTGGTCGATGCGACCAATCCACGGGGCGATACTATCCCGGGAGGCATGCTGATGGAGTGGGCGACGTTCACGACGGAGGGCGATGTGTTAGGGGTTAGGGATGGGAGTACGTTGACGAATCGCACGTGGGTCGCTGTGAAGGGGAGTGAGACTGATTATGGGGTTGCGCTGTATGACGGTGAGCCATCCATGGTGGTGGACTAAGAGTGAGGAGAGATAAGTGTGTATGCTAATATAGGTGCAGGTGCGAGTACGACGACGGCGAGTATTACACCTGTTACGATTAATCTGGTGAAGGTGTGATGGTGCAAGGGTGCAGAGCACAGTTGGCAACAAGCAAGTCGAGTCTCGTTGACGGAGCACCGTCTGGTGCGTGACAGCCTGCACGTCCCAACAGTAGGGCCGTTCGCAAGACTTGACTTGCTTGTTGACTTGTCTGGTGCAGAGGGGAACGTGGATGGCGGAGGCGGAGGGGGAAGAGTTGCAGGAATTATGAATGGATACGGGAACTAGATCATTTCGGGCGGAAAGCTGATATAAATTGCGTATCCGTTTCAATATCATTTCGTGATTGAAATGTGACCGTCGGCGTCGGAGCAGTGTTCAGGGTCCCTTCCCACATCCGCCAAGATTCGGCCTGTGGTCCGTGCCACCAAAATTTCCAGTCCGACTTTTGGATCATCTCGTCGTCCCTCGCAGCAAATCTATAGCACGGACTCCATTCACGATGGGTCTCGCGGCGCCGAAGAAGTATGCGTCATCCTCTCTCACACTGTACAATGCCGCCATGCTAACGTAAACCCAAAGCCGCTCCCGCATTTCCAACGACCCACAAAACACCACATGGGCCAACAATACCAGTCGCTTCGGCCACCGCATCCTCACACAACAAGGTTGGACGCCTGGCTCGTCTCTCGGTGCCGCCGACGCCGCCCATGCCGCTCACTACACCGCCGCCTCGCACTCGCATATCCGCGTCCTGCTCAAAGACGACAATCTCGGGCTCGGCGCCAAACGGGGCAGCGAGCGCGCAGAAAACTTCGGTCTCGCTGGCTTCGCGAGCATACTAGGGCGCCTGAACGGGAACACCGAGGAGGTAAAGAAGGAGGAGGAGCGACAAGAGAAGATCCAGCAGAGGGCGTATGTCTACCACAAATATGGCTTCATGAACTTTGTCAGTGGAGGGTTCCTGGTAGGCGACAAGATTGAGAAGGGCATAAAGCGGGAGGATGTGGAGGTTAAGACGGAGGTGAAGTCTGAGCCGGAGTCTTCGAACAACGAGGTCCGGGAAAAGAAGTCGAAGAAGAGGAAGAGGGCGAGCGATGAAGAAGGCGTGAAGGCGGAGGAGCAAAGTGCAGAGCAGCCAAAGCTTAAGCGCAAGAGGAAGAGCTTGAATTTGCGCGAGGAGGCGGCGAAGGAAGACGCTGGTTCCGAAAGCACATCTAAGTCGAGGAAGGAGAAAAAAGACAAGAAAGAAAAGAAGGACAAGAAGTCGAAGGTTTCTTCGGAAACCCCTGCCACGGATACCCCGACATCCGCATCAGAACCGCTCTCCGACAAAGCCCGCAGGAAAGCTGAGAAGCGTGTTCGCAAGGAAGAGAAGAAGCTCAAGAAGGCTCTTAAAAAGGCCGCAAAGGAAGCTGGAAAGTCGAATCCTACAACCGAAGGTCCCAGCTCGGAGAGCGAGGATGAGGAAGAGAGTCCATCGGCCAGTTCTGCGCCCTCGACTGGCATATCCACACCAGCGAGTGGGGCATCTGGTCTGACCTTCACACCGCGAGGCATGCATGCTGTGCGGCAGAGATACATTCGGCAGAAAAAGCTGGCGAGCATGGACCCACAGGCGTTGAAGGAGGTATGTTGTGTGATTTTATTTATACAAGATCAAAGTCTAACGGAAACAGATATTCATGATAAAGACACCATGAGGATTGATCATCAGGTCTGGTATCATTGCGCGAGCGTGACAGTCTGGATTCGCTCTGCCCCAGACTCCTAGAGAGCGGAAACCGACAACAGAAAGGGGACCGAAAAGAACACGTTTAAGCAAAAAAAGAAGAGGAAAGATGGATACCCCATGCGCCCGCCCCAACGCCAAATAATGCAATGCTTGGAACACAGATACTATGAATGCGAAAATGCGAGCAGTATTCGACGAGTCTCCTCATGTGCGTACAAAGGTGAACACGATCTCACCGGGCCGTGCCTTGCGAGGACGGCGAGCTGCGCGTTGCCGAGTGCGGTGCAGGCGCGCTTGTGATGGAAGCGCGTTTCTGCGCCTTTTGGAGTTGCAACTTTTTCTTGAGAGCCGAATGACGGGTTTTCATGCCTTCTAGCACTGCTTTGAAGTTAGTAAAGTGTTTCTTTTGATAAGAAGGCTCAGCTTACGCTTCTGGATGGATCGACGGTCGTCATTTTCAAACCCGTCGATCTCTTCGCTGCCAAGCTTCTGGCTTGACGACTCGTCTTCGTCTTCGAGGATCGCTTCCAGCATCAATATAGCAGTCCAGTAGTTCAAATCGCATCCTGGTAGATCAGCTCCGACTAGCTCGTTGACGGCAGCGGTCCTGCTCATCTCGAGAGCACGGTCGTACATCAGTTTCTCCGCGGTGACCCCTGTCGTGAGCAGGATATTATCGGCAGAACCGACAGTGGTTGCGGAACCGGAAGCCTCAGATCGATTGTTGGGGTGGTTTGGATGATCAGAAGGCAGAAGAATCTGTGCCTGCTTCAACTTGCGCGCGACAATCTCTGACTTGATGCAGCATTCGTTGAATCGGTCACGAAGCCACTTCACCACGTCTTGGAAGCGTTCGGTATTCATTGCCGTGCGGCTGGTACCCTCTGGAGAAGGGCCCCGACCGTTCCGATTCCAATAGCTTGCGGTAATGTCCATGGCTTTGTTCAACATTCCGAGAGCTTTGACGTACAGTACCAGAGCCTCTTCAGATATGACCAAGATGGTATCAGGCGTGAGGTCGTCATCCTCGTCATCTTCGATCTCCTCGTTGTTTGGCCTCCTGACACCCTTTGCGCCAATTCCAAGCCCCTGGTCACTAGGCGCAACCGGTACAAGTTGTTTGTATTTGACTTCTGCAAAGCCATAGACGACATGGCTTAGCTGAGCAAGCTGCTCAATTTTCTTGATTATTGACGCGTCTTCGTCATTTTCCGCAACTCTGCCGTGGTCTCCAACCAAGAGGAGACTGCTCTGAGCCGTGGGATAGACTGGGAAACCAGCATAACCTTGAGGCGGAGAAGCACCTTTCATCAAAGGCGGCGAAAGTCCAAGACCTCGGATGTTGACCATGTTCATGGCCTTTGAAAGTGCCGATGTTGCGCTTTCGAAACTTGGGCGGTAGCGACGCTCATATGAGTTGGTTCGTTGATGCGCAGCAGTGTGTTTTTGCTGGATCTGAATAGCGCGCGATGGAACGGTCGCGCCTGTGATGCAGGTGGGGGAGCCTTGAGTGGTCGCTCGCCGTTTCATAGCATGCTCCCTTGTAATGTTACGATCTCTTGTCGTCTGCGGGCTTGCTGCTATCTCGTCCGCCAATGCATCGATTTCTACCCTTCGCTTTTCGACGAAGACGAAACCCTCATCAATCGCAGTATCCTGAGCAGCCCGCTCTGCAGCTTCTCTCATGGCGGCTTCCGGTCGTTGTGGCATACGTTCACGTTCGAGATGTTCTTTGAGACCCGAAGGCGCGGGGAGCACTTCGTCACGCGAGATCCGACGCCTGCTCCCGGTATAAGAAGGATCCACGACCTGTTCATGAAGAGTAGCAGTGCGGACGGGGGCGGTAGCAGCGTTTGTAAGACTCGGTCTGCGATGCTCACGTTGCGAGGGTTGACGTTCGATGGGCGATTGCGGAGTGTTGCTCGGTCTACGGATGGAGGCAGGTCGCGCTGGAGCTTCGACAGCTTGGCCGGAAGTGGGACGAGACGTTGTTGGACGAGACGTTGGGCGAGATGGCGGCGTTGTACCGTAGTTTGTTCCTTTGGGCGATTGAGAGTAAGGGCCTTCCGAAGCTCGTCTATCCATCTCGATGGGCATCTTGGGCGCTCGCTTAGATTCGGCGAGCGGCTCGGGCGCCAGCGACTGGGAAGCTGATTGCGGGAGATCTTCGTCCACCAGGCCGGGGATTTCGTCTCGAATGACTGGATCTGAGAAGAAGTTCTCGTATGACATGCGCTCCAGAGGATGACGCTTCAGAAGGGCGCGGATGAGGGTTTTCATTGCCCTACTAGCGACGAGACCTTCCGAGAAGCGGATCTGGTCCTTGCGGTCTTCGATCTTCTTAAGCAGCTCTACATGGTTGTTTGCCCGGAATGGTGGCCTGGCGCACATCATCTCAAACAGAACCGTGCCTACAGACCACAAATCAGCCTTCGCGTCATACTTTTCGTAACGAAGTATCTCCGGCGCCATGTAGAGGGGAGAGCCGCAGAGTGTTTCAGCGAGGGAAGTGTTTGGCAGTATCCTAGCGAACCCGAAATCAGCAATCTTGAGCATGGGAAGAGATTCCACGCCGGCAGCAGGGATTAGCGAGTTGGCGGAGGCGGCCAGCGGCATGCGGTCAAGGATGCCGCTTTGCGAGTAGAACATGGACGACGGATTCAGGAGCAGATTTTGTGGTTTTAGATCACGATGGATGTAGTTCTTGGACCGGAGAAATTCCAGAGCGCTGGCCGTCTGCTTTGCGAAATGGCGGACTATCACTTCATTCAAGCCGCCCACTTCTGGGTTGGAGTATTTCTCAATCATGCGCTGGGTCGATGGATGGTTTACGAGATCGGCACGTTTCTTGATGAACGACGACAGGTCCCCTAGTTCACAAAACTCCATTATTATATGCATTCGTGAGGGGGTCTCATGGCAGTCGATCAGGGCAACGACGTGGGGATGGAGCAGGCTGCGCAGGATGGAGATCTCGGACGCGAGGTTGTCCTTGAGCTTCTTGTTCAGCTTGCTCATGTTGACCGACTTGATCGCAACGGATTGGCGCTTCTCCTGTAGGCGCCACGGTCAGCATATATTGCATCTCTCTTGCACGGAATCGACAGACAGACGCTCCACATGCATTGCACAGGGGATGTAATGAAAGAGGGGCTTCGTACGACATGGATGCCGCGATAGACCTCCGCAAAGCTGCCTTTGCCGATGTGCTCGAGCCGCTTGAAGTTGCCGATCATCTCCGCCGGCGAGGAAGATGGCTGTCTCGCGGGCTCGGCCCTGCGCGAGCGCAGCTGGTGGCTGGATGGCGTGGCCATGACGGCGGCGCTGCGCGACCAGCCTGGTCCCCTCTCTTGCGTGTTCCCGCTCGCGCTTGCTACCGTCTAAGATGTGGGTACAGGGTCGCTGTGAGGGCGTTGCACATGAAGCTGCAGTGGCGGCGGGGAGGAAGCGGCGAGGATGTCGGAGCTGTGGTGGGGGGAAGGCGGCCAAGGACGATGTAGGTTGTACAGAGAGTTACGACGCAGCCGTGGAAGGGGGTGGGAGGAGGTAGGCTGCTGCGAGGGCTGGAGGACGTATTCGGCGGCTGGCGGTGGAGCCTGGAATCACAGGCCGCTATACAGGCCCCAAGGTGTGATAGGCGCAGAGGATGGCGAGTGAGGGTGGGTGGGTGGTAGGCCTCCGACGCGTACGCAGGGACGAGGCGAGCAAAGGAGGATGGATAAGTACACAGGCGCAACTATCAAGGAAATAATAGGAGAGGAAAAGGAACAAAGGCGGTTCGCGACAGACGAAGAGCAGCGCCAGGCGCGTTGTCGGATGAGCGAGTCACTAACACAGCTGGAGAGTCTAAGAAGCCGCCGTAGCCGAATTCGTCCTAAGCCGCCCCCGCCGATAATGATAAGGAACCACCATCCTACGGTGCAGGCATGCATCAGGTACATACGCGCACACTCACACACTCATGAGCCCTCGAGCGCGCGCATGCCCAGCCGCTGCGCCTACCAACCAGTGCTGCTGAGCACCATGCGTCGCGATGCTGGCCCCGCACCTGAGATCCAGAGTCATATGACCTCGCCTGTGCCACAATGTCTGCCTGTCACTCCCAAGACATGCATCAAAAGACCAGTACTTGCTTTGATGCGCCTGAGCCGACGCGTCGCAATGTGGTTGACCAGTCCAGCGGACGCCTTGTGCAGACGCCGGTCGGTCGCCGTGCTCTGCATGCCTTTCGATAACGATATCGTGGAGTAATAACTACGCTGGTACGCCCTACCAGAGTATCTAGCCGTTAAACCACCCTCACACATAGTGGACCAAAAGGGCACCTGATCGCCAGTACATCCGTTACTAACGTCAACGCGTTTCGGCTTCTTCTGTCGCTACACCTGCTTGCTTGCTAATACCGCCTCCGGCATTGCGTCATACGTTGTGCGCGGCTATCGTGCGTGCCTCGCAAATGGGCGCGCTTTAAGACGCAATTGTGGCCATTTTGCGGACGCTCAAGCTCACGTTTCGTGTGTCCGCGTGACGCGTGACCTATCTTCCTAGGTATTTGTAGACGCCAGCAGGCGTAAGTGAATGATACATCTGGTAGCGGGTCCGGTCATGCCGAATGGCCGTTGACTCTTACTTCAGGACATGGTCAAAGCAGACAATTCACTGCCTTTCCGCCTGAATTGCCAATGCCGCGCAAGCATCAACTACGTCGAAAGTCGCCTTTTACCATCAACTAAGCGTCCGTCGCTAGCTCACCTTTGCACCTTCCAGAAAGATAAGCCTTGCAGTGCCAAGACTCTACCACAACCGGAAGCAGAAAGTGTACATTTCGCCACGGACCCGTTTTGGAGTCAACTGTATCTTGCTATATTGGGAGCATCCGCCTATGATGCCTTCCATAAGCCATGGTCTGGTACCGACCCGATCTCCACGACCACCCTTCATCCCGACGAAACAAGGAACAAGATAAAGATGCGCGTCTGTGTTACCAAATGGTGAGACTCGTGCAGGGCAGCTTGAGGGTATAGTGTAAGAGAAGATGAGACAGCAAAGGGAATGGAAAGAGTATAAATTTTGCCCCGGACCCCAACAAACTGGGAGGATTTGTGGGAAGAGGAGAAGCAAGTGAAAGGATACTTGTCAAAGAAGGATAACTGGAAACAGGATACAGAGGCAAAGACCAAGAATTAGCGGCCATATAATAGACGGGTTGACTCGTACAGCTGGAGCGTCTTTGGATTGTGACAGTAAAATTACATCGATCAAAAGCACACATGGCATTGACAACCCATTCTATGCTATAGACCCTCTAATGCATTCGTTTGTGGGAACTCAGAACGTGTCGAGGGTGGGTCGTGCGGTTGAAGAGCTACATTGCGCTGTTGCGGCACAGGAAAGCAGAGGGTGGGAGGGCGACAGGACCTCGACGGTAACAGAGGCGGGGGTAACGCGTATGCTGGACCTGATCGAGCCGACGAGATGTGTCGGGCTTGATCCTCACACAGGCGTTGTTCACATATGTCACGTAGAGCAGTAACATAGAACGCTCATATATTAGTGGGCGTAATGCTTGATGTTTGAGCATGATATGCCTACTCTGCCTACGTAAATGGTACAAAGCGATGCCGCCCACGAGGAAGGCATGCTCGTGTGTCCTACTTCCGCATCGCATGTGTACACGGCGTGGATGGCAGGAAGACGAACCATATGCCCCGAGACAAGCATAGGGCGGGTACCGATCGCCCGTGCTGTAGGTGTGCAGCAGCACTGCGTATCGTGCACCACCTCAGTCTTGCCTGCCCTTCAGTAACCGCTTCGTGACCCTGTCCTTCTCGATGATGTAGACGTGTGCTCCCCAGCCTGATAGGGCATCTCGGTCGACGGCGTTCAGGAGCGCTTGCGAACACGTCTCGAAGAGGTCCTCTGGTCCCTGTCCATGTGTCAGTGCTCGGCCATGCTGGCATCCTGCTCTCGACGTACCAGGTCCGGCTCCCACAGCCCCTCACAGGTACCAAACAGCTGATCGCTCGCCGTCCCGCTCACAATGAAGTCCTTTGCGAAATCAATGCACCCAATGCTGTCGAACCCGCAGATGAAGGGCTTGCCTGTCGTCTGGTTGATGCCTGCAATCACGGGGCTGACGAAATAAGGCCCGAACCGTCGCTCGTACAGGCTCGAGCTGACGAGGTTGGCCATGGTCTGCGGGCTGATGTTGCGCTCCTCGCGCAGCCGGTACATGTTGACTTTGTAGCGGAAGAGATCGGAGACGGTGGAAACGTCGGTGGCGAGACCGGTCAGGCCCAGGAAGACGTCGCCGTACTGGAAGATCTTGGGGAAGTTATTGGAGACGGTGAGGGCTTGCATGCCGAGGCGGAGATCGCACGCGATGGCGACGCAGTCCTTGCCCACCATGGCGACGCAGGCACCCCCGTCTGCGACACGATTAGGACGAGGTGGTTAGGTAGGGGGCTCATCGGGCGGGCGTACTTATCGAGAACGGCGACGACTGGTGGTGTTAGCGGGCATTGCGTTGACGGGGACGGCACTGGAGCCTACCATGATGACTGGATGTGTGTGTGTGTGTGTGAGAGGAAGCTCAGCGCGGGCTCTATGCAGCCGGGACAATGGGTGTGGAGCTACGGGAGAGCTGTGGGCGGTGCTCGAAGGTAGGTAGGTAGTGTAGGTAGCAGGTGCGAACGCGGCCACCACCAAGCTCCAGCGGGCGCCAGGGCTCCACTCCGCAGCGGGCACGTGATGACATGCTGGGCCACCCCGCCTCCGCTCCTCTCTAGGCTGCATCGCGCGCAATTGCCCCCACGGTGCACGACAGGACCAACCACCCACCCGCCCTCAGATGGCCTGTCTCTCCGTCGCCCTCCTGGGCTGCGTCGTCCGGTACAACGGCGAAGTGGCACACTATCCCGCGCCGGACGCATTCCGCGCATTCGAGCGCGTGTTCCGCCCACTCGAGGGCAACTGGGAGGCCGAAGGACGCGCGACGAAGCGGCGTCGACTGCCCAACGGCCAAGCTGCTGCAGCTGTGCAGCCATCCTACGATGTGGAAAAGAGCGCCGTGCTCACCCGCGTCACGCTCTGCCTGGGCCCGTCGTCCGGCGCGGCTGCCCCAGTCTCGCTCTCGGGTGCTTCACGAGCCTCTGTACCGCTGCAGCTGGCCTCCTTCTCGCGCAAGAGCGACGACCAGATCGTGCTGTCTGCTTACGACCCCGCCTCCGCGACGACCATCCACTTGACCGCCACGGCCTCTCCCGAGAGTCTCGATCCGCTTGCGACGCACCTCGACATGGCAGCGGCCGTGGGCGCAGAATGGGAGAAGTCCTCGCCGAGCTCGAGAAATGATTACATTCCCTTCTGCCGTTGCAACCTCTTAGCCCCCGAACCTGGCCAGTCCGCGCCGCGGCTGGAGGTCGAGCTTCGGTGGCCGTTTGGCATTTCACTCGTCGGCACCTGGAGGGCACGCTTGCAGCATCGCGCCAACATGAACATCTTGTCCACGTACCTGCCGGACACTGCGAGCGGAGTCAGGTCCACGTGGACCCCAGCAGACTTCTACGACGCCGTTCATGTTCCGGAGAACCACGACATCTCCCCCCGCATCGAGAACAGCTTGTCTTCTGCTACCCTATATCCCTACCAGCAGCGCTCGGTCGATTGGATGCTCCGGCGCGAGGGCGTGACTTTTTCGTCGACGGGGGACCTCCAAAAGGTCGAGAAGGAAGCAGCGGGCCTGCCTGTGTCCTTCTTCCCTGCCCAGGACAATGCAGGGAGGGAATGTTACGTCAGCCATGCTCGAGGCATGATAATCTCCGACTTGAACCATGACTGGGATTCAACACATCTCCATGGTGGCATCCTGGCCGAAGAGATGGGCTTGGGGAAGAGCGTCGAGTTGATCTCGCTCATGTGCCTCCATAAGCGAGACATGACCAAAACAGACGTACACGATCCATACTTGGTCAAGATGGTCAAGCCCTCCGGCGCTACTTTGATCATCACGCCGCCAGCCATTCTCGAGCAATGGATCAGCGAAATCAATAAGCATGCGCCCCACCTCAAATGCTTTCACTACAACGGCTTGACCCGGCACACGCGTGAGGAAGCTACCATCGAGCATTTGCTACAATTTGACGTGGTCGTGACTAGCTACGATGTCCTCTCCAGAGAAGTGCACCACGTCACACCTCCACCTGACCGTCCGTTACGTCGCAAGAAAGAGTACGAGCACCGGACCAGTCCGTTGGTTGGCATATCATGGTGGAGGGTCTGTCTCGACGAAGCCCAGATGGTGGAGAGTGGTGTTAGTCAAGCTGCCATGGTGGCTCGTATGATTCCTCGTTGTAACGCGTGGGCTGTATCTGGCACCCCTCTTCGAAGCAACGTCACGGATCTTGTTGGTCTCCTCGTTTTCTTGCGCTGCGAGCCTTTCGCAAACACCAAGAATCTTTTTGCACGCCTGGACAAGACTTCTTTCCGGGACCTCATTAATCGCATGGCTTTGCGGCATACCAAGGACCAGATTCGCGGTGAGCTTGACATACCCCCTCAGAGACGTGTTGTCATCACTGTACCTTTCACCGCAATCGAAGAAGTGTATTACAAAGACATGTTCCGTCAAATGTGTGAGGCATGTTTTCTGAGCCCCGAAGGTGTCCCTCTTCGTGAAGACCGAGGCATCGACCATCCCGAAACCATTGAGCGGATGCGCGAATGGCTAGTTCGTTTACGGCAAATCTGTCTACACAGCCACGTTGGTGAAAAGAACAGAAAATTCCTTGGCCCAAAAAAACAACCTCTTCGCACCGTTCAAGAGGTCCTTCAAGTGATGATCGACCAAAACGAGACAAAAACTAAGTTAGAAGCCAAGGAGATGATTTTGGCTCAGATGAGACGGGGACATATCTATTCCTTCGCCCAAGACATTGCCAGTCCAAAAGAAAAGGCCATCACGTACTACGAGGAAGCGCTGCAGACTACCCTGGAATATGTCAAACTCGGCCGGGAAGAAATCCAGACTGAAGTCGCTAAGCTTCGTATGAGTGGACCGAGCAGCGCATCGCAATATGAGGGCTCTCAGGACGAATATGAAACTGACGAAACCAGTGCAAAATTTGCACACATTACGATCCTCCGAAGATCACTTCGCTCTTTTCTTGAGCTCGAGCACGCCTGCTATTTCTTCATTGGTAACATGTATTTTCAGTGGAAGGAGAATAAAGTCCCCGACTCAGCGGAATATAACCAGCTAGAGAAGAGCGAGAAAGCCTGGTATGATAAAGCCCAGTCTATCCGCCAGGAGCTTCTCAAGGATACCGAGAAGCGCACCCGACGGCAAATGCGAAAGATTGCGGACTTGCGAGCTCAGCATCAGAATATGTATCTTCCCGAAGTTGAGGACCTTGGCGGTATCGAGAGCAGTAATGTGCTCGAGAAATTAGACACAATCACTCAAGTCATCAACTCGCAGAGCACAAAACTGAAGGAGTGGCGCAACAAAATCATTGAAATCCTGACCATGTCTCTTGTCGACAGCGAAGAAGAAAAAGAGACTACTGGCGACGAGTACGAAACCTCGCTCAGGGTTCAAGACGAGCTCTACGTATACATTCAGGCATTCCGTACGTTAGTAGCCGACATGACTACCGCTGTGCACGGAACAGAGGATACTCTTGTGAATCATGAGATGGAGCAAGCGGTCCGACAGGCTCGAGATGAAGACATTACGAAACGAGGCCATGCTCCTGACCTCCTCCTTCAGCTTGCACAAGAACGTGCACAATTACGACCAAAACCACAGCAAGGGTCCCTCAAAGGCGTTGTAGCCTCCGCTCGCCAGGTGACGACAACGCTTCAATACCGGGCCGAAGCAGCAGACAAGCGGGCCGCAGCAGAGTTGGCCATCGCACAGAAATATCTCGCGCAGGTACAGGAGATGTTCTCGACCAAGACCGAACTCACAACCGAACTGGAGAAGGAGCTAGAGCAGTTCCGACTAACGATGAATCTCCGGTTGGAGTTCTATCGTCAGATTCAACACATTTCCGAAACCGTGGAAGACTACAAGGACGAGATGGACGAGACTTTCGACCATAGAGCGTTCACGTTGCAGAGCGTGCAAATAGAAGCTAGAAGGGTCAAAATACAACGCTTCAAGGTTAAGCAAACGTATTTGAACAATCTCCGTGACGGAGCTGCAAAGCCAGAAGAAACCTGCACAATATGCTTGGACCCCTACGAGCGTGGGATTTTAACTACTTGTGGTCATAAGTACTGTCGAGAGTGCATCTTCACATGGTGGAAGATCAATCACAACTGCCCAGAATGCCGGACCGCACTTGTGAGGGGCGATCTGAAGGACATCACACATAACAAGACAACCGTTACGGCTCAAGAAGAGCACCACGACTCAGCAGCAACAGCCTCTCCGGCATCTAGTCCGTCCTCCGCCATGTCCATATACTCTAGTATCCACAACTCTACCATGAACGAAATCAAGACGGTCAAACTCGAGGACTCATACGGGTCGAAAATCGATATGATGGCGCGACATCTTCTCTGGATCCGGAATAACGATCCAGGTGCCAAGACCATCATCTACTCTCAATTTGCAGACTTCCTGCAGGTCCTCTGCCTAGCATTAAGACGATTTAGAATTGGGGTAAGCGGTATTCGCGACAAAAACGGCATTGAGAAGTTCAAGAAGGATCCAGCGGTGGAGTGTTTCCTCCTAGATGCGAAGTCGAACTCCTCTGGGCTCAATCTGGTCAACGCAACGTACGTTTTCCTCTGCGAACCGCTCATCAACCCAGCTCTGGAGCTGCAAGCCATCGCACGAGTACACCGGATTGGTCAGAAGCGGGCTACCACAGTCTTCATGTACATTGTAGGAAACACGGTTGAGGAAGCCATCTACGACATCTCCGTTAAGCGTCGCCTCGAGCACATGGGTCGCGACGCCAATTCGCGGTCTGGTTCCGCAACCGATGCTGCGAGTGAGCAAGTGCAGGAGCGCAAGCTCGACGTCGCTAACTCGGAAGAGATCAAGACCGCTTCCCTTAGCAAGCTGGTGCGTGAAGGCAATCAAGGCGAGGTCGTCGTCGCAGACGATCTCTGGAAGTGCTTGTTCGGAAAAGCACGTAACGTCCCGAGCAACGACGAGATCGCGATGTTGGACGACCAGCAGAGGCAGCACGAGCTGAGAGTCCGAAGGGAACAGTTCTTGCAGCACGTGGAAGCTGCGCCGGGCGACCAGCTTTTCACCCAAGAGAATCACGCTGCTGCCATGGAGGCGATCGCAAACGTTGACGTGGGGGAACTGCAGATGCTGGTGGGGAGGCTACAGGACGAGGCGACGCTTGTGGTGGGTGGACTTGGTAGGCCTGGAGGTGAAAACGGTGGTGATGCCGGGGCTAGTCCGTCGGCATGAGCGCGCTGGGAAGTGTTACACAGTGCTATTACCAGCATGTTACATCGCATCATATGGTGGCTGCTAGACGGAAGCATTTTATTGGTTGTAGATGGCAACGAGACCTCGTGGTCGAACGGTGTAGAATGGTTCTTTTGTTAGGTGGGCGCATAGTGTTCGTATATACCCAACAAGCATCACCGCACTACATCGGTGCTTGCAGAAATCATGAGCAATAAATACGGCTCGCGCTTTACATGCACATTCCGCCGCCCTCATCGCACCCTCATCTTGCGTATTGTTCTGGTGCACCCTTCTGTTGCTGTAATGATCGCGTTTTTCAGTTGCTATGTTGCATGATCTATTCAGGTCGTGAAAGACGATAAAAGAAAAGCTTCACATGTACGCGCTTTCCGTTATCCTAAACCTTTTAGCCTCGACCTCATTGTCCCGCAATCTCACCCGTACCCTTTCCACAGCTAAACGAAATATGTATAGTAAATAGAAAGCTGTTTCTAAGATATTATTATCAATAAGAAAGATACGCTTCCCCCCGATCGCAGGCGAATCTTAGATCCGCATGCTTACACGCACGTGTAGACTCCTGCTCCAGGACTATGCTGGAAAAGGGAATTCGAAGCAGCAGCGCTGACGGCTGACCGGTACAGTGTCACAGCGGTTTTGGGCGAACGACTTGAGTGTGGACTACCGCTTTGCTGACGTTTGTGTTCGCGTTGGGATACGAGGGTAGCACTGATACGGTGCCAAGATAGTGCAAGCTCGTGGCGTTCTTGCACAACGGCCGCTTCTAGAGAGTGAGATGGAGGCTACGAGTGTTGATGTCATGTATCACCGACAGTCCACGTTGCCTCAGCTATCATCCGTGTGCCAAGGTGTGGCCACGTTGCGCTCAACGGAAAAAATCGCAGATGTGTTCTGGTAAGTAGGGATGTGTCGATACGGGATTTGGTGACTGATACATGGATATACCGTATCTCGTATAATACGGAATATCCCGTATATTAGTAACGTCCTTGGCAGTCCGTAAGATTCTGAAAAAGCCTAGTTTTACTAGTACACACTAGACTTTTTTAGAATAGCACGGGGTTACTAAGGATAATATACTATATATAGTATATATAGGGCTTGGCATACGGTAACTAAATCGCTGTCCATGGATGTACCGTACCAGATACGGGATATCCGGTAATCCATAAGTTACATGCCCATCCCTACTGGTAAGTGCAACTGTGTCGTGGTGACTCAGGATTCTCGGACGAAATCTGCAAACTGCAGTGCTGCACGAGGCTTTGCACCGGGTGGGTCCGTGGGACGGGTTCCAGACCGCTACCCTGGTGATCGCGTAGGAGGCGCGCCATGCGTTCGGTACGAGAGATTTGGCAGGAATCGCACTCGCTCGCAACGGGCAATTCGCTCGCTGCTGCCACCGATGCCAAGCGCCAGCGGGAAGCGATACGTTCTTGTTTGGTCTTGGCTGTGGGCCGGACGAAATGATCCAGCAGCTTCAGGCAAACTCGCGGCTGTAGTCCGCCCCAGGGCATCGGCACGGGGCGTGAGGACCCACCGAACCTCCGACAATGGAGGATAAGCTGCGTCCTAAAGTGACCGGCGCATGGATGATGGACGAGAATATTCGGCGCATGGATGATGGAGCAGGCCAGGCAGCGACGTACAATTCAGTGCCAACGCTCCCCTTTTTCTAGCCTGCGTTGCGCACATCTTGCACTTCGATTCTCCACGCCAGTCCTGTCCTCGGCTTCTCTGCAGCGTTTGTCCCTTCCCGAACGGTGATCAAGCCTGCTGCGCTCCTTCCGTTCTTATCAACCCGACAAACAAACACAAGTGGAAGGCGCGATGAGCGACAAGAACGAATACCTCAGACCCTCAGGCGCAAGCACGGCCGACTCGGAGAAGACGGCTGCTGTGAGCAACGAACCCTCCATCATGAACTACGAGAAGACCGACCCCGAACCGTCGGCGCTGGACACGGCCACGGAGCCGCAACCAACCACAGAAATCGCGAATTCGAAGGAGCATGCAGTCGTCGAGGAGGCAGAGCAGGTGCCAGAAGGGGAGGCCGAGCACGAGTACCCCAAGGCATGGCGGCTCGCCGTCATTACGATAGCGCTGTGTTTGTCTGTCTTTTGCATGGCATTGGTGCGCAACCTACCTGCATAATGACATCCAGAGCTAACAGCCCCAACAGGACAATACCATCATTGCAACTGCCATTCCACGCATCACAGACCAGTTCAAGGCACTCAACGATGTAGGATGGTATGGCAGCGCGTACTTGCTCACCACTTGCGCGACGCAGCTTATTTACGGCAAATTCTATACCTTCTACTCGATTAAATGGGTCTACATCTCCGCGCTATTCATCTTCGAAGTCGGCTCCCTCATTTGCGGCGTTGCGCCCAATTCTACCGCCCTCATCATCGGACGTGCTATTGCAGGTATCGGTGCGGCTGGTATCTTCGCCGGTGCCGTGCTCATCATCAGCGTCTCCGTGCCCCTGAGGACCCGTCCTATGTACATGGGCTTGATTGGGGGCATGTACGGCATTGCTAGTGTAGCCGGCCCACTGTAAGTTGTTCCCTCCATCGACTTACATAGCTGTAGATCAAGCGGCAGCTAACAATGCTTAGCCTTGGCGGCGCCTTTACCGATAAACTCACATGGAGATGGTGCTTCTATATCAACCTCCCCATTGGAGCGGTGACAGCTGCCTTTATCATTCCCTTCTTCAAGATCAAGCGCCAGACAGCCAAGGTCAATGCCACGTGGAAAGAACAGGTAAAGAAGTTCGATCTCGAGGGCACCGCGCTGTTCCTGCCCGCTATCATCTGCCTGCTCCTGGCTCTCCAGTGGGGTGGCAGCAAGTATGAATGGAAGAACGCCCGCATCATTGCGCTCCTGGTCATTTCCGGCTTGCTTCTTGTTGGGTTCCTCGCTATTCAGGTCTGGAAGCAGGAGGATGCTACGGTGCCCCCTCGCGTCTTCAAAAACCGCAATGTCTGGGGATCCGCCTGGTTCGGAGCCATGTTGGGCGCTGCATTTTTCGTCATGGTGTACTACATCCCTATCTGGTTCCAGGCCATTAAAGGTGCCAGCGCCACCAAGTCCGGCATTATGAACTTGCCCACCATTCTCGGTCTTGTCGTCATCTCGATGCTTGCTGGTGGAGCCGTTACCGCCATCGGCTACTACACTCCGTTCATGCTCCTCTCCTCCGTTCTCATGGCCATCGGCGCTGGTCTCCTCTCTACCTTTGAAACTGATACAAACTCCCCCAAGTGGATCGGATATCAGTTCATATTTGGTGCCGGTGTCGGTTTCGGCATGCAGCAGATGCTTGTCGCCGTGCAGACCGCGCTCCCAACGAAGGACATTCCCATCGGCACAGCTATAATGATGTTCTCGCAAACCCTCGGTGGCGCTCTCTTTATCTCGGTTGGGCAAAACGTATTCACGAACCAGCTCATCAAGAACCTACAAACTGTCGTGCCGGACCTCGATCCTAAAATCGTCCTCGCCGTCGGCGCCACCGAGCTCAAGAACCACATCGAAGCCAAGTTCCTCAGCGGCGTGCTGTCAGCCTACAACGGTGCGCTCACCGAAACCTTCTACGTCAGCGTCGCCACGGCCGCCCTCTCCATCTTCGGAGCTGCTTTTGTCGAGTGGAAGTCGATGAAGGGCAAGGAGATCATTATGGCCGCAGCATAGATGCATTCTCTTCTCCACTTTTGGCGTCCCACTGTTCGAGTGGGGTTGAACTTATAATATTGTAATTTTAGATACCCCTCTGCCGGACAACGTTACGGCATATGTCACTTTCGCTACATAGTTGCGGCTTCACGAAGCTTGTGAAGCTCCATAGTTGTTGAGTTGCATGGCTGCATTACATTAGCATGGCGTTCTTGCTTCTAGAATATCGCACAAGCATTAGCGAATCTTCCCTCTTATACAAATTACCCCGTCTTCGTCTGATGTCCTTCAAACTACATTATCAAGAACAAATGCAAAAGTCGCAATGACCTTTCGTACCACTTTACCGCCGGTTGACTTGGTCGGTGGTGGCTCCCCAGGACTCTTGGGGACCCCACCCACAAGGGCAATCCTTCCTCGAGGGCAGCGCCTGACAGCGCGCTGGCGCTCCCATTGGCGGATCGTGCCTCCAACGGTCCACATTCCCCGACTGGGAAGCGCAATATCGCAACTCCATGGATGAACCCTTATGCGGTACAGAAATCAATGGGCGCGGTGTGGATTGCTGCAAAGGGTAGTTTGCGGTGACGGTTTGGGTTGGAGAGGTGGTGGGAGAGTGGTAGGGATGTTGGGCATGGGTGCCGGAGTCGCAACATGCTGGTAAGCGGGACGATGCGACGCGGGCTACACGGGAACGGCGACGGGGTAGCTAGGGCGTGGTCAAGTTGCTCGGGGCTGGGGTTGGCAGTGGGCATGGTAACCTGATACCTTTGGGTGTACTGTACATGTGTAGAAGGTCTCTATTTTAGAAAGCTATACAAACAAGCATTTACAACTCGAGCAGAAGCCCAAGCCCAAGCCCAAGCCCCATCCCTCGCTTCGTCACAGCACACGCGCCTCACCTGGGTACGAGGTCCCCCAAAGCGGTACCGCATACGCGGCACACCTACGTGCCCTTCTTCCCCCCAGCAACCGCCTCGAGATGCTCAAAGCAAAACTTTCCCCCCACAAAACACTCCCCCATCCACGCCCACCACGCGCGGCTCCCCACAAGCACGCGGTGGCCCCTCAGCATCCGCGCCATAATAGCGCACTCCACCGCGTGCGCGACGTAAAAGAACCAGAAAACGCCCCACTGCAACCACATGGCTGCTCCGGCGGCGGAGGGCGACAGTGGCAGGAGGGTGCTGTGGAGGACGGAGCCAGGGTAGGCGAGGCGCCTGGAGGCCGTGAGCGCCATGATGGCAGCGCAGAGGAGGATGGGCTTGGCGAGGCGAGGGGGTGGCAGGGTGTACGCGGTGGAGGTCGGGGTGGGCATTGCGCGAGGACTCTGGATGCAGGTAGGAACGTGGTTCTGTAGATTGCGCGCCAGCTCTCTTGTTACACATGTAGGGGAGCAGTTTTCGAGCGCAAGCAAAGCGGGAGGTCTACATTAGGTAGCGGCCGCTAGCCAAAGTCTCATCCCATAACCAACGCTAAGTAGCACTACGAGAGGCCTTCTTTCATCGGTGCGTTCCTCCCCGCGTGTTCACCGTGCGCAACCTCCCCTATCTGGCAACTGTTCAGCCTCCGTCGATAGCTAGAACGCCTGCGAACATGGCATAGCGCATGGTTCGGCGGTCACGTGGGCGGCGGCGGGAGGGCGCTATTGGCTGGGATGCGCCGTCTCATGTCCGCGGGTGCACGGTTTATGCGGGGTAGAGAGGCAAGCGCTGGGCCTCTGAAGATGCACCGTATCGCACTGAGATGGAACAAGGGTAGTCATGAATAGTCAACATGATGGTTCGGTACATATGTATGATGCGGTATGTATTCACATAACGAAGGGCCCGTAGGCGTGTGATGCGAGGAACTGTTCCCTACATCGAGTTCGTCCCCAGTAGCCTCTTTCTGCCTGCTGCACGGTGGCTGTAGTACCGGCAGTGCAAAGCAGCCCTCAGGGCATTGGAACATCCATCCTCAGCTATGTGTCGACTTCGTAGCCATGCTGCCCGTCGACAGGGCAAACCGCCTCTTGTCATCCTTCGTTGACGTGCAGTCGTCTCTCTGCGGCGGCAAACCGTCGCTTCAGCCTCTTGAGTTGTCTCGCCGTCTTTGGCCGGAGTTCCTGTCCATGCACCGTCTTAGCAAGATGACTCGAAGCATTGTCAATGCGTCTCCGTAGCAGGAGGCCGCCCTACTCAGTCCCCAAAACCTTCCGAATCGGCTCAAAGTGCCCTACAAACTTCTCCAACATGGCATCCAGCCGCGTCAGATCATCCTTGCCCCTCTTGACCTCGGCAATCAGCTTCTGCTTCTGCTTGAGCTTCTCCTGCCGCTGCGTCTCCAGCTCCATGCGGTCCTTGTACTCCTGCTCGATGCGCGCAATCGTCAACTCGTGGTCGCTCGCGCCGGCGTACTGCGGATACTTTTGCACAAACTCGTCCGTCGGGACGAGGGGCAGTTTCTTGTACTTGTGGTCGTAGTTCTCGGCGGCCGCGATCTCGGAGCGCAGCGACTGCTCCTCGTACTTCAGGTTGTGGAGACCCAGGATAAGCGCATCGTTCGCGGCTTTCTTCTCTGCTGTCTCGGCCTTTTCCTCACGGATCTTCATCACGCAGGCGCGGTACACGGTACGTGTCTGTGCCAGCTGCGCCCTCAGCCGCTTCTCGAGCAGGTCGAGCTGGTTCTGGGTCTTCTTCTCGGCATCGATTCCGTCGCGCGTCGTCGGCGGTTTGGGAGGCGCGGGGTGCGCTTGTTGGTACGAGGTCAGGTCGTTGACGCGCTCCTTGAGCTTCTGCGTTTCGTCGTAGAGGCGCTTGTACTGGGGAGTTTGGAGGCGATCTGCGATTTTGAACGTAGACGGATCCACGGTACCGTTCGTAATGCTTTCGTCTTCTGCACCGCTCATGGTGACTGCGCGAGGGCCGAGCCTGGCTGAGTGAGCGTGCTGTGTCGTCGTGTGTAGGAAGCTCGGGGTCGGCCGAGCCTTGGCGTTGTCTTGCACGTGAGCGCGTGTCAACCTTGGAATGAAGCACAACATCAATAATGTCTACCCTACGCTACGACCCGACCTTCTTTCCCGCCTTCTTTCTCGCCACTTCGCCAAGCCCCAATCCCCCTCCATTCTCCTAGAACCCCAACCTCAGCCCCCAACTCCATACCTCCAACGTGCGCATCCCACGGCACCTATCCAGCTCGTCAACAACCCACCCATCTCAACCACGTCATCAGGATCGCTCAGACCTACCATCATCACGTCGCCGTTCTCCTCGAACCACGCGTCACACCCGCGCACATCGAGGAAGTCGATCCACTCGTCGTTTTCGACGCTCATGGCGCGCGGAAGCCGTTTGACAAGGGGGCGGGCGTCGTAGAAATTAGATAGTGGAGTAGGTGGTGGATTGACAGGTGTAGGTGTAAGTGTAAGTAGTGGCAGGCGAGCAGAGGATAAAGGAGGGAGCGTCTGTGAGGCGTGGCCGTCGAAGCCGATGGCTGCGGTCGTAGAGGCGGCCGATGCAACGCGAGAAGTTTGCCTGTGAAATTTGAGCCTGGAACGGTATCACATTGCCAAAACTTCATGGGCTGTAGCTTACGTGGAGGGAATAGGTGAGAAACTGCGCGCTGGAATGGTTTGTGGCGTTTCGCCTACTGTGTTCCCCTCGTGGACGACGCCGCTACGACAGACATATCGATGCGAACGCACGACCGGGTCAGCATGATTCCGTAATTGCCACATCTTGCACCTGCACGCAGAGAAAGTGTGAGCAACATCTGCCATGTATGTGAAGACGAACTTACTGCGAGTCCAGCGCAAACCCCCAGATTGTGACATCCGGCCACGTCTGGATCGCCACCTCACACACACCCTTCAACGTCCCAATCTCCTGTCCGTGTACATCAATTGGCCAGATAGGACTGCTCCCCGTCCTCTTAGTAGATGAAGGCCCATCCCACCAGTTGAGCCAGTGGTCCTCGGAACGCCCTTCATCAACAAAAGGCGGCGCGGTATACACGTCCCAACTATCCGCTTTCTGCTCCGTGCGCGAGAGATTGCATACGTCAGGCGGTATACTGTAGAGCACCAGCGATTCTCCGTAGACTACGACAACACGCGCTCCCTATGACATGTCGAAAGCAGAGGTATAAAGACGCGGTGTTTGATCCTTCTGCGAAGGTGGTACGAACATGACTTTGCGAAGAAGCTTGATCGGTCCGCCTAATGGTGCATCACAGCCCATGAACAGATTCCCTCTCTGCGGGTCGATGAACAGAACGTGATGGCCGTCGCTCAGCGGAACAGCGTGGTAGTGATCGCAATTAGGCGAGCCGAGCCGGCGAGGCTCACTCTCGAAGCCAAAGGAACCCCAGAACGAACCGACCATGGGGTGGCCTGAAGGAATTGTGAGCGTGTGCTTCACCATGTCCGCAGCGTGCACCCACCGAAGAAGAACTTGCGGCTTAAACCTGGCCTATCTTTGGGATGGGCGGCGCTGGAAATGAGCCGCAGTTTCTTGGCAGATTCAAAACCTGGGCGTGGAGCGAGGAAGTAGAGATAGTCAGATGGCGCGGTGAGCGGAAACCAACGGCTCAGACTCTGGCCGGTGAGGGCATCAATCCAGTGCAGCTCTATACTAACAGAGCAGCCTAGACAAGGAGGATACGATGAGCATATTTACCATACAATTTCTGCTCCACACCGACTTACCGAATGCCACGCAACGACGTTGAGGACAGATAGAGACTGACACAAGTTAGCATTACGTAGCGAACATTGTATTGAAATGACCGGGTTTGGGACTGCTCTGCCCTGTTTACGAAAGAATGCATACCACTGCGAGGAGGGTCATCTTCCGAACAGAGATGTCGATAGAAGGTTGATGTGCCGTCCTCAACCGGCAAAGCACATCCAGCATGGCTCTCATCAAAGTTACCCTGCGAGCCATTCTGACGAGGTCCCCGGAGATCCAAGTTCCAGGTGTTGTTAATATAATTCTGTGCATATGTGCGCTGATCGTGTACCCCATGCAGGGACACCGCCTGGTAGTTTGACTGTACATCGACTGACTCAATGTAGGGTGTACGAGAGTCCGAAACATCACCGAATATCAATTCTCGATCAGCGGCATTGACACCAAATCCAAGATCGCCCATTCGACTGGATGATATAGAGGCGCCACTCGGAATGGTCCGGTATGGTTGGTCATGGCTCCCCACCAGAATCTCTACTGGTGAATGGGGATTCGGTTTCTGACCGAACCGCAGTTCGCATACTATGCCCATTCGACCTTCGAGTAACGCGGCTACTGCATGTCTGCCGGAAGATACATCCATGCTCATTGCCAGAACCCTTCGAGGACAGATTACAGTGGCCACTGGCACAAGCATGCTATGCCGTAGGTCGTATACGTAGATGATGGTCTCGTAGCCAACGAGCAGAAACTGACCGCAGATGCTGGTCGTATAAATCAGACGACCAGTCCCTCTTCCGTTTGAATGACCATTGGCAAGATCTGTAAAGTCATTGGTAGAAACTTCCGCAAAAATGCCTGGGTCTCGATCCTCCTTCCCACGAAGACCAAGTCCAGTCCAACCCGAAGAAAGAGCACATTCGCGTGACAAGAGGCGACTTAACAACCAAGGATTTTTCCTATTGACAAGGCAAGATTCGGGACTCGTTAGATTGGCCCTTCTGACCTAAAGGAGGGGGACTCATTAACAGACGGCCTAAATGTACGCATATTTCAATAACTCACCACTGCTGCTTCGGTGCTGCTCCACCAGCCACCTCGTTCAAGCATGGTACATAGTAACTTTGTGTCCAAACTTGCTCCCATCCAGTGACGGCAGGTATGTCGGGCGGCATTGAACTGCCTTGAGTAAATACCAATGGCATCATATATTGCATACAACGTACATCTTTTGGTCCTAGGTACTTGTAGATATGATGCAGGATCTCCGTCGGTGCGCGACGAGACGCCGGAGGCTTGGGAGGATCGAGACCGTCGATTGCAGCACACCACTCTTTGCAAGTTGATCTCAAAGCCTTCCGACAATTTCGATCAAGGTATGGGAGCAGACCTTTTGACAAAACACTGATGATGAGTGACAGCGTAGGCCTCGGAATCTCGAAGCTCTCGTCGCTCAAAGATTGGACCTCTGCCACGTCTTCCAGAATTGATGACTCGACTTCTTCAATTGGTGTGGGCGTGTCAACACCGTTCAAAACATCGGACATGGCTCGGATAATCCCACACTCAACCTATGGCTCCAGGATACCGTCTTCAAATGCCTGACAGACTCGATCAGCATGTGTTGGAACGCGCCTTTCCAGGTACATATTGACTCACTAGTAACTTGTCAAGGGAGAACGTGTCGGAGTGCACACGACGAAGCGAGTTGAAACCACTGCTATCCTCTCTCAAGCTCTCCAATCGAGACGTTGAATTGCTGAAGGAGCCAGAACGTGACCGTAGGCTGGGGCCGCTGAAGATGAACGCCCCGTTCGAAACAAACTCTAAACTGGGCATAGAACCATGGAGTGAGTTGGAATTAGCCCTCGAGCAGGTACTTGGCGAGGCTGATACATTTGGAGTATTCGCCGCTGGTGCATCGATCTCCGCTGGGCTTGCATGAAAGAACGAGGTCAAAGCTCGTTGAAGAGCAATGCGACGTTTCGGATGACTAGCCGATGATACGGATGGACTGGTTCTGTGCGGCAGCTTTGCCATTCGTGTAGTGACCTTTGAAGCGATAGAAGGACTGCGCGCAATGTGCGGTCGTGGAAAAACATGGCGCAAGAGTTCGGACCGTTTTGTATGTAACGAGGTAGCGTCTGCTTGGTCGCTTTCTGGTGCATTGACTTCGGGCGACAAAGTTTCAATATCTACCACCTCCACACGAGGTTTTTGCGAAGTTATTAGTGTGCATGCAGGCCGAGAAGTAGGTTCCGAGCAACGAGTCACCCTTTCAGCTGTAGTAGATTGCGCCGATGGTGGGGTCAGACTCAAGGAATGACGATGAGGTGACTCAAAGTACGAGGCAACAGGCGTAGGGCAACGATCGGTGGCAGGAAGCGCTGGTGTGGACTTCGTTCCGGCCACTCCCCGGGAGAGATAAATCTGGGAAGACGTTGTCGTAGCACCTCCAATGGGAGATGCAAGGAGATCAATGACCCTATGCGACGGCTCGGTCAACAAATTGAAAGATACGACGCATGAAGACCTAATAGGTTGTCAACGAGACAAGTCCAATTGACATGCAGGTATGCACGAATATTACCAGGCGAGAGAAACTGACTACAGCTCGAGCGCACAAGTGAAGGATTTGATTAAGGTATAGGGATTATCATGTAATAGTAAGGAAGCGGCCTGGCGGGCACGATTATAGGACGAACATCGCGTTGAATAGGGAAATGCAGGTGGGTATAAAGCGTCATCTTCAAACGAGAATGAAAAATGGTAAGTGGCAAATTCATGAAGTTTGGACAGGGAAAGTATGATGCAAACGAGGAAAGAGCATTGAAGCCCACAAGAACTTTCCCAAAATTGAAGCTCACAGGAAGAGGAAGGAATGAGCCACTACACGTTGAATCTCTCAATCACCGTGGGTCGAAAACCCATTCTGGGATCTGGCATGTTTGTCGACAATCCAAACATCATCAAGATCCACGATCAAACTTGGATGCATGAACCGCATCTCCTTCTCGCGAGCTTCGTCCACAGTTTGGTGACCTTCCCCAGTTGCTTCTTCCTGCACCCCTCGTCCGAGATTTGAATGTCCTTCGCGCTTCAAGCTTCGCAAGGCGATGAACTTCATCAGCGGTCGGTATGTCCTACTATATTTGTAAGCGAACCACAGCGTGCCAATAGCCAGCGGCGCAATGAGCACAGCTCGCTTGAAAGCGTTTCTCAAGGCCAGTTGACCAGCAAGTGTGAGCTGGAAGAAAACGAGTCCGACAAGGACACGATCGCACATCATCATCCAGCCTTTGCCTGTTGAATGCTGACGGTGCTCCATTGCATACAGCAGTTGGTATTTGTGGACAAATTGACCGATCATGAAGTAGGCAAGACCACTGAGGAGCACCTGCCAAGAGTCTCGGAGAACGCTGTAGACTAGACAAATGATGAAGATGAGGATCGTCTGCGGTAAAAAGAAGCCATAGCTGAAGACTGGGGGCTGCACAAGCTCGGCGTAATCTGTGCGCTCTAGTCAATCAATGTGTCTAGTGAAGCATGTACAAACATACCTCGAGGTGTTTTTGCTCCCATAAGATTGATAGGATATAGCGAGAGAGCGCCGAACTCCATGAGACGTAACGGAAACAAGCCGAGCCCCTGCAGGATGATGAAGTTGGTGTAGAAGCCTAGTAGTTTAGCTAGCGACTTTGCTAAAGTGTTCGCTATGATTGAAGCATCGTGGAGCTTCTCGCCGAACCGTTCTAGTGATGCGAGAAATTTAGACCCTGTCCCGAGAATGGTGAATACAAAGAAGAAGTTGAAGAAGGTGAAGAAAAAGTTCTTGGAAATGACGCTCAGCTCTACGTCTCCTTGCGAGATCATCCCTTGTTGGTTGGCCAACCCTTTCACAAAAATCAGCTTCTTGCCCGCAGAAAAGGAACTCATTCTACTCACAGTCATAGAGAAACGGGACCAAGACATTGAGCAAGGTTATTGCCAAAGTAGGCAACTGGGTGTTGACCAAGGATTGCAATACGACGTGAGAATTTAGCGCGTCAGCCAAGCCAGGAAACACCTCGTGTATGGCGCAAGTATTCAACGCGCCTGCAATCGGAACCAACAACGCCGTCCAGAATATAGTAAGCAATCCAATCAAGGCTGTGATAGACCAAGCTCGCAACATCCTCTTGTTGCGGGACAAGTACGTATTTGTCCAAACGACGTCGGGAGGAGCAGGGCTGCTATTGGCGAGCAATTGGAGCGGAGAAGGATCCAATACCGCCTGTATCGCCATTTGAGCAGACGCAACGCTATCCATGGTCACGAAAGCTAGAGGTGTCGGCTCGAAGTCTTTTTCCCTGAGAGCTTTGATGTTGTCGTCAAGCCTCCGCAGCTTTTCTTCGTAATAGTTGATCGCATCTACATTCTTGAAACGTAACTTGAAGCGACCGAGCCAAAGCTTGGCCACTGGACGCGGCCGCGCGTAGGGTATCGCATAATCGAGGTCCCGATCAGTGTCGTTCAAGAGGCGACTATCTTCTTGCCCATCTTCTTCGTCCTCGTGACGTACCTCCGGTGCCGGAGGCTGTGGTTGCACTATTGGTAACGTTTCCAAGCTTCTTTCCACCCTTCTATTGCCGAGGTATACAGTCCACGCCTCCTCGAGTTTCCTCAGAACGGTCTGTCTTTCCACCATGCACTCGTCCAACTCCTTCCAATTCCTGCATAGTGTGACGCTTTCAACCTGACCAATTTCAAGATCCTCAATGAAGTCTTTGATCTTCGTCTCCGACCTCAGCTCGAGCGGTATTCCCGACAAGCGAATCGTGCGGTCCGTGATGGTCTTTTGGCTGCCCAGGTACGTCTGCCGCACTTCAATGATTTTTCTCGTCTGTGAGACAATGAGGTACAGGAGGAATGCGGTGAAAAGGTAGGCAAAGACAAGATACATCCACAGGTAATCGGTGTATGCTTCATAATTGGTAGCCATGGTCATCAACGTCGACAGGCCATCGCGCGCATCATGATCTTTGTGTTCATCATCCGGTATGTCCTGTTCCTGGTGGGTATCGTGCACTGGCTTGATCACGGCGAGCGCGAAGAAGAGCGCGACGAGGAGGAATTTGATTGCCATTTTGAAGAAGGCGAGGTACTGTGACAAGGGTCAGCGTGACAACAGATTGTAAACACGAAAGTAAATACCACATATGCGTCCAAGCCAGCCGACTCCAGCACCTGCTCGTCGGTTATGCGCCATAGCGGCAGGATCCACCCTAGAAAGCTGTCGGGAAGCTCTGGGAGCGCGGTGGCCAGGTTATTCTGTTTCTTGCGCGCCGCATAGAGGCCCTTCCATCGTGGTCGAAGCAGCTAGACAGCAAATTAGAGAGAGTTCCACCATGGCCGGCCAGAAGCGAGACTGACACAGAAGGTCACGAACGCGACCGCTCCAAGCGCAAAGGAGAGGTAAATTTGAATGCGCGTGTCTCTCGCGGAATACCAGAACTCTTCATCGTCGCCCAGCTTACATTTGCCTTCCTTCATCGCTCAGCAAGCCAAAAATCAGGGCAGACGTCGTAAGTATGTTGTTTTGCCGTAGCCGTCCCTGAAGCGGGACGTCCGAGGCTTGATGTCACTGGCGTCGCTGACTCAGCAGCAATGCGCACACCAACACCACCTCAAGTGATGCGCCTGTCAAGCCACACAGCAGCAAATTCAGCGTTTTGTCGAGCGTCGCCATGTCTTTGTAGACGTGAAAGTTTGTAGCATCGCATGAGCATTGCCTTCATGGTAGTCTAAAGTGCTTGGATCGAATGACTCCAGTGTTCAGTGGAGGTCTTAGGAAACACTGGGAATGAGAAGACTGCGAGCCACAGATATTGGCCACCCGCTCGAGGTAGAATTGCCTCTCGAGTAGACACCAAACACGGAGGGACAGCATGCTACAAGTCGAACACCTGCGACCACACGGCGATGCATGTAGGAGCAAGGATCCTGCGAGGACACTTGTTGTCTGCAAGACATTCGGGTCGTATGTGATCGCTGCACAACTCGTCACGAAGCTGTCGGAGCGTGGGTCCAAGACAAGCATTGAGGGACTGCTTGGCAAATGCTTGACCCTACTCGCATGCTTGGGCCGTTGCTTTGGGGCAACCCTACCTGCAGCCAAACAGCAATGGCGTGGCCGAGGCCGCGTCTAGCCACTGGCCTGTAGGACGCTGTCCGAACCATAGTAATGCAATATGGACGGCGAATACCGTCTCTGGCTGAGTTGAAAACCCGGCTTTCGGCCTTTGGGTGGTGTTTTTGTGAGCACGATGTCCATTCACGGATGGCCTGTCTCGAGACTGGTGCTTCGGGAGAATGGGTCATGCCAGTGAGCCATGCAACATTGCTAGCTGAGGTTGTCCATCCTTGCAGGTTCCTCCACCTGCCCACCGCTATCAGCCCTGCCCATTCTTCACTGTGGTGAAGTTTCGTCTTCTTTTGCTCTCCTTCCTCACCCTACCGTGGAAAGTCGACATATGCATGCTATAGCCCGCTCCGTCTTATTCGCAACAGGGAAGTAACTGGTGCGACTTCGATTCCGGGCATCAGGTTTGCGTTTGCAATCAACTTGGCCAAGCGTGCTGTGGCAGATCGTTCCTCTGGGCAGCCTCGCTCTCGACGTCAGGTACGTCCATTCCATGCTCTGGTCGTGTCCTGAACAAGGTCTCCATTCGCCCCTCTTTTGGCGTGGCCAGCGAGGGCTTCCGCACCATGCGCCAGATCGCGTTTCCGCCAGCATAGCCCCTCGACCGACGACTCTTCCCCAGCCCAAGCGGGTCCGTTGCGGGTCCGCCAGTATCTTGACGGCCACGCCTACATCCGCCGCATCGCAATGCTAACTGCGTCTTCGCGGAGTGTAGAATTTATTCTCCGCTGCTCGAGCTCGTCGTCTGTTCTGTGCGCAGCCCCCTGGCTGACCTGAGACGGTTGCGCGTCATCGATCGCCGGCACACAGCTGGTAGCGTATCGAGCACCACCCTCTCCAGCTCATTATCGACACAGTTGTGCATACTCGTACCGTCCCACGACGTGTGTCGCGCCTACCTCTGCACTCGCCCTCCGCTCCTGCCGCCCTTGCACCGGCTCTCGTGCGGTGCCCAGCTGCTGCGCCGCTCCGAACCGCCCGCTCTCGCCGCCCCAACTCCCACCGCACGCATATCCGGGGCTCGGCTACGCACCGATTGGACGGGCTGTGACGCGCCGCTTCTATCCTGCAAACCAGGTGCGGGCTGCCGCATGATGTTTGCGTGCTACAGGACATGACTTCCAGTCCGACGCGCGGTACCGTTACCTCGACCCCATTGTCTGGCAGATCGCTGCTGTCTCGCCTCCGCGCGCCGCTCAAGTCAAAGACGCGCAACTTCACCGAGTTCTACATCCAGCCCGACGATCCGCACCGCCAGTATGCGCCGGGCGACATCATCAGCGGCAGTGTTATAGTAAAGGTGATCAAGCCGCTGCGGATCACGCATCTTGTCATCTCGCTGCACGGCTATGCGCAAGTGTACAAGAACCCCAACTCGCCGGGTGATGCATACAAAAACTACAGCGCCACAGTAGGATCGGGCAAAGGCAAGAAGCCTGGGAGTTATTTCGGCAATGGCTTTGTCTCCCTCTTCGAGGACGAATCCGTTCTTTGCGGGGAAGGTAGATTGGGAGAGGGCGTCTACCACTTCAATTTCGAATTGGAATTCCCCTCCAAAGACTTGCCCAGCAGCATCGACGTAAGCAGCAGCCTCTGACCCGTCCCTGCTTCCGTACTAACGTGCACCACAGTTTGAGCGGGGGACTGTTGCGTACATGTTAACCGCTAGTTTGACAAAGCCGACTACCATATCCCCCGTCTCGTCGACCGACACCAAGGTTCATTTCATGGATGTCATCGATGTCGCTTCCATAGCGGAACCGAAGCCACGCGTGATATCGTTAGAGCCTATATCCCGGAGGGGCCGAGCTAGAACGCCGAAGAAACTCCCGCTAGTACAAGAGGCCAAGGAAAACTCGCTGCAAGTGCCTGACAGCGCAGAGTCAACACGCTACGCGCGAGTGTCAGATTCGAATCTAGGCGTCGAGGAAGCCGATCATCCTGGAAGCCCTGCACCAAGCGACACAAGCCTTGAAAGCCAAATGAGCAGCGGCAATGCCTCTGGCACAGAATATGGCATACGCTCAGTCAACACTGCACTGGACAGCACCCTTTCCAACGCCCACAAGGCAGACGTGAAAGGAAAGACCATCACTGCGACTATTGAAGTGTTTAAGGGTGGCTTCTTACGCGGTGATAATATACCGCTGAAGATATCTATCAACCATACCAAGCATGTACGCAGTCTGAAGGGGATCATCATCACACTCTACAGACAAGCCAGGGTCGACATGCATCCAGCATTGCCGGTGCTACCCAACAGCAAAAACGATAAAGCCAAGTCAGAGGACTACTACCCTAAGTCGCGCACAGGCCTTGGCGGTCTTTCACTATCCTCAGCCGGGTCGAGTCACTTGTTCCGCAAAGATCTTTCTCAGTCATTCGCTCCTCTCTTCGTCGACCCTAGAACGCTCACCGCGGAGGTCAAATGTGCAGTGCGGGTCCCAGACGAAGCATTTCCCACGATCTCGACTGTGCCAGGGGCCATGATAAGCTTCAGGTACTTTGTCGAAGTCGTTGTCGACATACAAGGCAAGCTCTCTGGGCTTGACCGCATACTACCTAGTGCAGGTCTTGTGCCCATCAATACCAACTCCGGCCCGAATGGCTTGGGGCCCGAAGATGCGAGCGGCAGTATGTTCTCCACGTGGGGTGGGAACTTTGCTGATACAGATTCCATACGGCGCGAAAAGGGTGTGATATCGAGCTTATTTGAGGTTGTCATCGGTACAAAGGACAGCGAAAGAAGCAGTAAGCGCAGAGCTCAGCCTGCGAATGTGCAGCCGGACGTCCGAGACATTCCGCTCGAGCCAACTCCGTCCGTGGACGGACAGCAGAACCCTGACTACTATGGGTACAACCACGAAGGTCAATATTATGATCATTACGCCTACGAGGGCGCTTATGACGATGCGCCAGGCTACCACGACGGTAGCAGCTCGCAAGCTCCATACATTCCACATGCTGAAAATCAGGAAGGACTATCGGAGAAGGAACGCATGCGAAAGGCAGAAGCACGTCTTATGCCTTCTATGCCTCCCGGGGATGACGGGCCATCCGGCCCTCCCGATCTTCCACGCGGTATACCACCTTCAGCACCGGCGCTCGACGAAGACGACGAAGCACAACCACCCTACGTAGCGGCAGAATCATCCGCAGCCGCCTCTGGGCTTTCCGCGCAACGACCACCATCCTTCTTCGCCGCCACTGCATCCTCCGCGCGACCCCCCACTCTACCATCACGCCAACGCGCTATGACCGACGACAACGGCGGCATCGCAACTGGCTCTTCACTAACCATCACCAACGCGCGAAACCCCCCTCCGCCACCCGGAAGCATGCCAAACGCCACCAAACCCCTCCCTGCTCTCCCTCCGGCGTCACCCGCCGCAACACCCGACTACCCGCCCTCGTCATCCGCGCATGTCCAACCCACAGACGACAAACAAGAGCTGCAGCGAAGAAGACTGGAGCTTGAGCGGAGCGCGCCGCCACCGGATGATGCAGATGAGGCCGAGTCTTCGCGAGACCCTTCAGCGCCGCCGACGGGTGAGATGCACCGTCTTGCGCTCGCACCGTCGGCGCCGATATTAAATGACGAGGAAGAGGGGCTCGTGAGCGCAGTCAGACGGGGACCTAGTCCGTGTCAGGGCGCGAGGCCCGTGAGTGAGGCGCTGCCGGAGTATCAGCGGTAATGGGGAGTCCAATTACTATCTTTATAATGAGTATGACAGGTATATTTTGGTGTAGGTCCAGAGTCTGGACTGGGCGTGGGCATGCTTTTGATCATGACTTTGGCTGCAAAGGGCGTACTTCATTGGTGGAGATTCTATGATACCTTTCTTTGTATAGGGCAATGTACTGAGCTCAGCATTTAGACTGTCGTGCATGTACGACTTGGTAACGTAAAGTCTAGACCAGGTGACAGAAGACGAGCGGGTAGGAGCGATACATTTATTATCTTTGATATGACGTTCGACTTTGGCCGAAGTGTAAGTAGGTAGACAGGTAAACGGGTAGAGCTATTTGAGCATGTAGCCACAGAAGTTTTGTCCTCCAGGGTGTAGGTGCTGATGAAGGGCCCCCCTCAACTTGCGGCACTAGGAACAGCTATTCTCACCGCATCCTCTAGGGCCAGAGATTAGACTACTCGACTTTGCCATAAATGGTGTCCTGAGTGACTGCCGACGCCCCACCGATTCCACACTGATGCGTTCCAGGGCCTGTCCCATTAGCGGACAGTTTACAAAGTTCACTTGATTTCCTTCATGCGATGCTCGACGACCAGCTCGAGAGTCCTGGAGTGTGCGACGAAGTCTTTGCGCAGAGCCTCCACTTTCTCGGCCATCCGGGTCTCGATCTGGGCTTTCAACTTGAGGAGTCCTTTCAAGCGGGTCATCTGGGCTTCATGAGCTTTGGAACTACAATCTACGTCAGCACCCTTGTTAGCGTGGAAGATACTGAAAGACTCTACGCTCTCGCTTCAAGCTCGTCAAAGTGCGATGTGATGGCGTCTTTCGTCTCGGCATGTGCTTCGTCGTATGCTTTGTATACCGCGCCCCGGCGCTCATGGATACGTTTCTTTCGCTAAATGATGTCAGAAGGTGCAAGTTCGGGAAGGACTGTGTTGTTGCTGGGCTTTCAAGTCTGCTGCACGCTTGAACGTACAACATCATTGATCTCATTCAGCTCCTGTCGCACATCCTGGAAGACTTGGGATGCATCTTGCGATGCCGTGGTCGGCACACCCTCGCCATCGTCGTCAGAATCAGCATCAACAAAGTCATCGACTCCTTTGTGCGCATCAACAGCTTCGTCGTGCTTGTCGGTACGTGGCTTGTGGGCCTGATGCGTCCCACGCCGAGAGGTTCCCTCGGAGGTAGTCGTGCCAGTCATTCTGCTGGTGTGAGAAGGACCCATTGTTGCCATACAGCCAGTGACCGGTTGGGAAAAGTGCAATGCTTTCACGACCTGACGGAGCAAAATCGTGATGGGGGACGGAAGAATGATGCTCGAAATTAGAAAGGGATGGTGGGATATGGCAACTCTGGATGAGCCCGCGGCAGCCCCGCACCACGTGACCTTGAATTTTGAAATCTTGGCATCCCACACCTGCGAACGCTGGCGCACTTCCACCAAGCCCAACGACAACGCGTGTACCGACATCCCCGCCCGTTCATATACTCGAAGCATACTCCCACACAATCGCCCAGTATGCCTGGCCCTGCGACTACGCTGCTCATCGAGGGCACCTTCGAGGAGCTTGCCGACGAGCTCGCACAATACATCGACACCCTCAAAAAATCCCAGGGCGACGAAAGCTCCGCAATCCAGTCTGCCATCACAGATATGTTGAAAGAGAACAAGAAGGATGATGTGCTCAAACAGCTCGTCATGGGCAGCCAGTCGCTCAACCAGGCGCCGGAGAAGGGTACGGGGTCATGCAGTGTGCGGAAGAATAGGGCTAACAACGGGGTGCAGAGTTCATAGCGGCATATAACCTCCTCATCCACCTCGTACGACAGTCGCCGAACCTGCCCATGTTCCTTCCCAAAATATGCGCGCACCTCAGCTCTCCCATCACTTCATCGCCCGCGAACGGAGGCGGTCTCGCTCTGTCGGTACTTAGCACAGTCTTCAACACGCTCCCCTCAGATCACGCGGAGCTGCGGTACCACGTCCTCCTCGCCGTATTGCGCGTCATTCGAGCAACATCCAACTTCGAGACGCTGCGGCCACAACTTAAGCAGTTAGACGCATGGCTGGAGGAGTGGGAGACAGAGGAGGCAGAGGACCGCAAACTGTACCTGGCAGTGAGCGAAGTGGCAGCCGATGCGGGCGAGGACGAGCAGGCATACACATATCTTCTCCGCGCTCTCCGGACGTTCAACTCCGACCAGGTTTCTTCGCAGGAAGCCCGCGATCTGTCCATCCGCGCCCTCAAGTCTGCCCTCACTCACCCCAGCCACTACGACTTCCAAGATCTCACCGACCTCGACTCCGTGCAGGCGCTCCGCAACTCTGACCCCATATACTTCCAACTCCTCGAGATCTTCAATTCCGAGTTGTTGGACGACTTCAACGACTTCAAGGATGAGCACGACGGTTGGATCGAGGAGGTCGGTCTCGATGGCCAAGCGTTGAACCGTAAGATGCGACTTCTTACCCTCGCCTCGATAGCCGCGTCAGCAGCGCAGACCCGCGAACTGCCCTATGCTCAGATCGCTAAGTCGCTTCAAGTGCCCTCTGAAGATGTCGAGATGTGGGTCATCGATGTGATCCGTGCCGGTCTCGTGGAGGGCAAGCTCAGCCAGCTGAAGCAGACGTTCCTCATCCACAGGTCAACATACCGCGTGTTCGGCGAGAAGCAATGGCGAGAAGTCTCGTCAAGACTGGACATGTGGCGGAGCGGGCTAGAGTCTGTCCTGCAGGTCGTCCAGCAAGAGAAGGCACGGTTTGCCCAGGAGAAGGGGGACGAGCAGATGCGGGTTGAGCAGAAGCTCGAGCAGGCGAACCGGGGTGGCAATCGAGGTGGGAAGGGGAAGCCGCGGGCTATGATTGATGACGAGATGGACTAGACGACTGAGATTTGAGGGTGTTCCTGGTTTGTTTGCTTGTTTGTTCATCAAAACGGAATGGTAGGGCCGGCAGTGAATGCATCAGAGGCTTCCTGGGTTTAATGGCCGGATTTTGCAGCCTATGTGCCGCAGGATAGAAATGCAATATACACTTCAAACTTCCACATTTACGGTATGCAAGGAGTACGGCTCTTGGGCTAGAACGCTGAGCAGCGAGTAAAATCGGAGACAAAAGGTTGCATAGACCTAGAGACTCAAGCTTAGACGTATGACGTCGCGAGTGCTCAGGACATTGTACGGAACTAAATATAGCGCTGACGTATCGCTCCATTGCCCGACACAAAAGAAAGAACACCAAAGCCTTCATTAACACATACTTTTGGAAGCAGATACCGTACAAGCCCACCAGCCTTTGTCCACGCATACTCAGCGAACAAACTCGGGGAAGAGAACACACCAAACCAAGGTTAAAAACCCCCGATGAAGTATTCAGTCGACAGCGACCATCATGGTAAATGCCCAAACCTCAATAAACGACATGCATCATAAAATATACTACTTGTACATCGTACCTCGTCCTGTCATCCCTAAACCTGAGGTAGAAAGAAATAGTTTGCACACATAGATGTCGCTCTCGCCCGCTGAAGATGCCCATTAAACCAAGAAAATGGCAACGAGAGACGACAGCCGGTACTGACAGCCGCGGGAGCTTCTTTCTCTCATAGCATAACGATGAGAGTCGATTCATCACTGGACGGTGATTTCAGCTAAGAGGTAGACGGTGAAGGTGGAGCCGTGAGGGTGCGACCGTCATCGTCGGACTGGATTTGGTGGTAGCCATGCATCGGCATGTACAGCTGATTGTGGTACTGGAGGGACGGGTGCTCCGCGGCAAGCCCGTAACCATAGGTTTGATAGTGAAGAAAGCTGGCAGGTTGATGCGTGTGATGATGCTCATACGCCGATGCGTGATGAAATGTAGGCAGAATATTCTCTTTGTTCTCAATCTTGTTTTCGAAGTGAACGGGAAGATGGCCGAAAGCCTTGTACGGATGTACAGTCGGAGCTGAAATTGGAGACGGCTGGCTATCGAGACCAGCCGTCAGGGTATGGAACGGTGCAGGGCGCCGGAAAGACACCTCGTCGTCTTGGAAGACCTCGAACCTCCGCTTCCGCTTGGAGGCGCGATCTCCATAGCCGGCTCCAAAGTCGGAACGGACCTGTTCGTCTTCGTAGCTTCCGCCGGCAACATAGGACGGTCGAGCCCGAGTAACACGGGACTGCCGACGGGAGGCATTGACATCCATGTCAGCCAGCGCCGTTCGGCGCAAGGAAGGCGTAGGACTCTCAACCTTGATCATCTCGTCTTCGTCGTCATCACAGACGGAGCTCGAAATCCTGCGCTGGCGCTTGAAAGAGCCCGTGGGCGTGAAGATGAGCTCAGTAGGCTCGACCTCCTGCGAGTTGATTTCTAGCTGTTCCACGACAGAACTATCCTTCTTCTGGTTTCGCTTGCGACGCATCTCCGGCGTGGCAGAGTCGAAGATGTCCATGCCTGGCCAGTATACGCCTTTGAGTTTGGTGTTCTCGCTGACCGCCATGGGATCCACCATGCTTGCCTCTGTGCTGTCGTCTTCAATGGCACACGAGTCTTCCTCGGCTGCGTTGCGATGGTACCGACTGGCCCGTCGTTCGCTTGGGGAGTATTCGCTAGACGTCTCGTAGTCGTTGGTGTAGCTGCGAGAGCTTGCGCCTGAAATTGTCATTAGCTCCTCCTCTACACTGGGTGTTTGGACTAGCACGTACGTGTATCTGTGCCGGGCCAGTACTGCATATGAGTACCAAACATGCGAGGCGGCCGCTGGCGAAGCACAGGTCCTGGCTGAGGCGTCGGCGTCGGCGTGATGGCGCTCTCCAGCTTGATCAATCGCTGCTCAGATAGGCGAGGGTCCAGCAACATGCCCGCAGCAGCACGAGGACGTGTGGGACGCGGCATTGGGGCTTCGATCTTAGGTGCGGGCTGCCGAGCTGGGGGTGCAATTAGCACACGGTTTTGCAATTTGCCGTGAAGCAGGGCAACGAAGACACGTACCAACAGGCCTGGCTCGCGAGCGGCGTTTGTCTTTCAGCGTCATGCGTTCTGACATCAGGTCCTCGACATTCCATTCGGCATACCAGCGGTCATAGGACTCGACGACGCGGCGCGCAGCCTCGTCGTTGCCCGAACGAACCTTGACCTTGTAGTAGTTGGACAGGTGCCCCTTGCTGGCGATGTGCGTGAGCAAGTGCGAGACGTCGCTGAAGTTGGGCCGCTTGGGGCAAATGCTGCAGTGGAGTGGGATGTTCGTGGAGGCCATGGCCGCCGTTGTGCAGGTTGTACCGGTTGTATGCAGACGCTCGGAACGCAGCAGAGTAAAGTGAAAAGTGAAAGTGCCGTCGCTGCACGGTAGACGAAAGAAGTGACAGAAAGGAGCGGGTGGGGGTGGAGAAGGAGAAGAGGTGACTGAAGAGCAGATTGATAAGACTAGCTTGGCTTCGCTGTCACTGCCGCAGCCGCCGCTGCACCATGAACGCAGGCAGAGATGCAAGCAGCAGGCACAGAGAACTATGATAGATAATAGAGGAAAGAAGCACGCAATGAGGAGAAGGAATAGAGGGGTGGGTGACGGAGGATGCACCTTTTCGGTCGATTCCACGTGGGAAAACTGGCAAGAACGCCAACAACAATTGCGCTCGAGTCCGGATCCAGCCTCGGCACGAGAATCGAGAGTGAGAGAAATAATTGTAATACAAGACAATGATTGTGCGGCTTGGAGAAAAAGATTCAACGAACCTCGGACCTGAACACAGTACAAGGAGGTAGATTACGGGCGAGCGGTTTGGGATGCATGTTCTTCACCTCTCACCACGGGTGGTGATATTTTCGTGCTATTCAATACACGGCTACTACGTTCTTTCTATTTTTTCAAACCGCTTTGTCCCAGGAATTATCTGCCCAGACATCGATGTACCACATCTCGTGGCATACAACTACGCTCGTGTTAGCGTCAGGAACTGGGAGAGCAGAGCAGAGACCTACTACACTGGATCTACCTCTGCAAGCCCGGGATACTTGAGTAGGCTGAGCCCGGCAATGCCAAAGTGCGTATGGAACACATCTACCATATCACCCGGCCGGTCAGATAGACCTCCCAGATCAGGATCCTGCACACATCAGATATGAGCCCAAGGATGCTATCAGGACACCTACTTGGCAGCCAAGTATGAATGCAGTCAGTTTCTCGCCGTCTATCCAGTGCAGCTTGTTGATCATGGCGAGGCTGCTCATGACCCACCAGCTGTAGCATACGTCCTCGGTCTTCTCCGGCCTCCCATTCAACCCCCCGTTCTTAAGTTGGCGTTCGCTCAACCATGCGCCTAGTTTCTCTTGATTGACCTGGTCTAGCCTTCCTGCAATGGTTAACGCACCCACACATGTGTACACCTGCCCTGAGTGCGACTCTGCACCCGGACTGGTGCCGTACGCGCCATCAAAGTTGACACAAGAGTTGATGTGCTGGACTGCCTTGTCGACATCGACGAGGTGGAGCAGGCCCAGGAGGGATAGTGATAGGAAAGCATTGAACAAGAATCTTGTATCTTTCTCACCCCACTCGTCGCCGGCAAAGGTACCCGTCTCCGGGTCCTGGAGGTTGGCGATCCCTGCAAAGCATGAGCACAGTAGCGGAGAATGGATGAAGCCAAACATACACTCGGCTATCTTCTGGCGCCCGTCCTTCATGTGCGCTTCGAGGTCGTCGAAGGCATCCAGCGTCGCAATGATCTGCACGGCGCTGCAAGTATACAGCATGTGTGCATCGTGTCCCGGTGCAGCACCAAAGCCACCGCTCTCGTGCAGACAAGAGAAGACAAATTCGAGAATACCATGGCGGGGCAGCGCTTCAGGATGGCCCAGCAAATGCAGGGCCGTCATGCCCCAGTACAGGCCGTTCAGCCTGAGGTGCTCGGTGAGCCAGTACTCCAGCTCGTCTTTGCGCTGCTCCAGTCAGACCGACGCGAATACAGGACGGGATGCGGCCCAGGCAGACGCACAGTATCCAGACTCTGGATGTAGTTGACATGCTTGTCGACATGAAGACAAGCGTCGGCGGGCAGGGAGGCCATGCCCCGACCAGGCCCGGAGACAAGAGACATGGCCCTGGCGCGGGGACGGGCAGCGGGCGATGCGCTGCAGTTGTGTGTGCGAGCAGCGGAGACGGGCGCATAAAGACCATCGACGAGGCGGGCGTCGGCGGGAACAGGGGCCTGAAACGATCTCGGTGGAGCTTGGCCACGCACCCAACGGGCGCGTCTCACGCAGCGTTGCAGATGCAACCAAATGCTCCTGGCAGCGCCTCGCCTGAGAGCCGCGCTACATCTGCGGTCACATGCTGCGCTGCACTCCAGCTGTGCCTGTGCCTGTGCCTGTGCCTGGCGCAAACGGCGGGGCCCGAGCGCGTTTCCATTCTCGCACGTCGCTGCCGCCAGCCAGCTGCTGAACTGAACTGCGTTGCGTGCGCCGCAATTTATTCACCAGCGCCGCCAGCGTCCGCTCTGCACCCGCCCCCGCTGCGTCGCCCTGCTGCCAAACGCGTCCCGCCAAGTTACTGCCTGCACAGTGCATGCAGCCCACGCTCGTTGACGGGCACGCCTCTTTGTCTCCTGCCAACCGCGATCCCTTGTTCGGGCGCAGGTGAGTGTTGCCCACCCCCCCTCCTTTGTTTCAACGCCGTGGTAGGTGAATGTCGTACTGCATGTCGGTAATGACTTCTCGTACTGACCGCACCAAGCACGCAGCCTCGAACCTCGCGCCAGACCACCGACGCCTGCCCTGAGTCAAACAACACCGCAACAACCACGGGCGCCGCGTCTGCATCGACAGCCGGATCCCGCAGGTCTCTTGCTCTGCCTGCTCCACGCGGCTTCAGACTCGGCCCTCGCTGCACACGCATTCGTGTGCTCCTGCAGACGGCGCTGCAAAGAGCAGTAACCCACTGCACCAAGATTACCACGGTTCGTACCACGTCTCCTGGGCTCTAATACTCCGCATCCCGGAGCCGTTGCCCGTTTCCACCCACGCTGACAACCATGCGCGAATCCAGCTCCCAACACTGCCCACCCACTCGCCATCACCGTATACACCACACGCCGCATGTGCCTGCGCTCGTAAAGCCGTCTCCACCAGATCCCACGTACCGTTCGCCCGATCCGCCGAAGAAGCCACTCCGCAAAATGCCCAAGTCGTCTTCTTTGTCGCTGGCCATGCGGTCAAAGGGCGGGAAGGAGAACATGAACAGCCCGCTGAGCCCCCTAAGTCCAACGTCCCCGACTCTGAACGGTAGCGACCCCGACGGTGCCGCTCCGACCACCCCTTACCGCGACACGCCTGGTACCCCCGCCTCGCCTAAGCCCCGAAAGGATTCGAAGAGCATCTTTTCCAACTTCTCAGCCACGAGGTCCTCCTCGCGCATAACTAATGTCACAAATCCTGAGAACTCGAGTCGGCCCCTGCCTGACCATCGTGAAGGGCAGACTGCAATCTATGTGAACGGTCGCAGTGGTAATTCAACGCCGGACCTGAGCCGGCCCGTTCACACACCAAATTCTGACGGTAAGCCACATACCCACTCAGGTCGCCCATTGAAGTACCATCGGTCTCGATACTGTCTGTTCCGAGGCAATCATACAGTTTTTGAGCTGGGTCCGTTTTTGCCGGGGTATTCCCCACTGACGAGTACAGATAATCGATCCGAATCGCTTGTGTTTGAACAGGGAAGCGGTTCCGCCAGGTCCACCGAAGCAACCGATGTCGGCATAGACACCCCAAACTCCAAGCGCGATAAGTCCAAGCCGAACAAGAAGGGCGGAATGCTCGGTCGATCGAGGTCAATAAAAACTGACGAAGGTTCGGGGCGGACGAAGCTCAACAAGGCTCAACCCGCCAACTTGTCCCCAGACTCAACAGCGTCCTGGACGCAAAATGGCGACGGCGTGCCTCCAAAGAGCGCGCCCATGGAGAAAGACAAATCATGGCGCTCGAACAAGGCCTTTGGCAAATTGCGAACGCATTCCGCAGACCGCCATGACAGCTCTCAACTTGCGCCCCGTGATCATGATGAACGAAGAGACAGAGCGGAGCAGAGTTCCGTGGCTTCGAGCTCCTTCAATGAGAGCCGTGGCGCTCAATTGATGTCAAACATGGGTTCGGGTGCGATGAAGGTGGGCGAGAAACTCAACTCCGCCCGCAAAGGCTTGTTTGGAAAACTGGGTCGAAGCTCGAGCAACCACGAAAGAGAGCTTCAAATTCCCAAGGAACAATATCAGTTCAAGATCATACACATGCCGTTGGTAGAGCAAACCAGGATGACAAGGATTTCAAGTCGTCTGGAGAATTCCAAGGATAAAACAGAGTTCTGGATGCCTGCGCTGCCCTGGCGTTGCATTGAGTATGATCATTCTTCCAAATTGGCAGGCCGTAGTCTGACGAAGCACAGTTATCTCAACATGAGAGGCTGCGAGGAAGAAGGCCTCTACCGAGTTCCCGGCGCCGCCCATCAGATCAGGTATTATGAACAGAAATTCGACCAAGGCATGTCACCCAGCATACTCCTGTCATTTCGTGGCTAACCGTCGGTAGATCGAGACATCGATCTCATTGCAGACGAAAATCTGAACGACCCCAACGTGATTGGTTCATTATTCAAGAACTGGCTGCGTCAGTTACCTGACGAGATATTCCCCAAGGCTATTCAGGCGCGGATCCAACAAGAGTGTCAAGGTGCGAAGAGTACACCTCAGCTTCTGAAAGATGAGCTCTCGAGATTGCCACCATTCAACTACTATCTCCTATTCGCCATTACCTGTCACATCAGCTTGCTGCACTCCTGCTCCGAGTTCAACAAGATGAACTACAACAACCTATGCATCTGCTTCCAACCCGCTATTAAGATTGACGCGTTTTGTTTCCAGTTCCTGATTTTGGATTGGCGCAACTGTTGGCAAGGATGCTGGACGGAGAAGGAGTATCTGGCCGAAGAGGTGAAGTTGATGAATGCCATTGAAAACCAGACAAAGCCCCAACCCACCCCTTCTCGTAACGGACACAGCTCTGGCAAGATAAAAGGCTCACATTCGTCGGGCTATCTAGGGGACAACATCAAATCTTCCTCGGCACGAAACGACTCTAGGGACCGAAAAGCACCCTCCTCGCGAGGGGTCTCCTCCGACCGAAGCCTGGCCTCCGAGCGTGCAACCCCGCCAAACTCGTCGTTCATGTCCTCCGAACGATCGAACAACTCTAAGCGGAGAGGCGTGCATGAACGAGACACGTCCTCGGATCGGGCGCTCTCATCGGCGGACAGCCGCGAAATGTTTAACGCGCGAGCAACTCCGGTACGAGCTCCGCCTTCTGCCAGAAGCGATGCGGTAGACGATGAAGATGTCAGCGCCACACCAACGCAGGCGCAACACAGCAGAGGTCCTTCTGAGAGCCAGTTTCGCCTAGACCTGAGCAATCCACCCAGCTCTCCGTTTTCAATAGACTTCAATGGACCTAATGGGCGGTAATGGAAGGGCGCACGGCGGCCATGTTATGCGGGCAGTGGCCAGATGCGTGGGGCGATGTCAGCGGGCCAGGGTCGAACATTTACTTTTTCTTTAACTACCGACTCTGTATGTTTTGGTTTCGATTTGCTGCTCCTGTGTCGTGATACCCGTTCTAGGCTTGGAGCAGCACTTGTAGGCATGTTTGATCAATTAGCACTCAGCGGTGGAGTTCACTGGGTTTGTGGGAAGTGCTTTGCATGCCATTGGATGCATTTCGGCGTCATTCTTAGGGAGGGCTAGTAGGGAATGGTCAGGGCTTGTACGATAGATATTTCGAGATGGCGTATTCTAGATGATGGTTGGAAGAGATTTCGGTCGAACTTTGCGGTGTGCCCCTCGAGCGTGCAATGTTGGTGCATTAGCTTTATTGGTTGCTATGCGGAACCAAGGCGGAGGAGGCGAGCGACGGCGGAACGGCATGACGTATGGGGCCAGGCACGACTGACAGCGCGTTCGAGTGTCGGCCGCCGATCGCTCCATCCGCACCTTCGCGCTCTCTCTCGAGACCCAGAGCAGGCGCCCGGGCAGTTACGCCCTCACCCCTCCTACCGCCTCCACGACGCCTACAAGTGCAGTTTTTGCGCCGTTGGACTTGGAGCCCCCACGTCCTGTTACCCTACGCCCCGCACCTATTTCTATTGTCTGTTGCAGCATTGCTTATTGCGCACTTTACCATTGTTTACTAGCCAGCCCACCGCATCTACCAACCCAGGCACGTCTCAATTGCACTCGGAGTCATGGCTACGACACCACAGATGCAGCATGTCTACCTGCTGCCGTTGGCCGACAACGGCGCCCCCAAGGTGGACGGCCAGTACATCCTACTACCGCCGCCGAGTAAGGACAACCCGTATCGCGTCTGCTTCGAGATCCAGGGCACAAGCTCGATATGTCGGCAAGGCAGCCTGTGGGTGAACATACCCGCCAAAGGCGAGAAGTTCCAGCGGGACCGCTACCGCGAATATAAGTAGGCTCCGCATTGAACGGCTGCACCTGCCTCTTGCTGACACGTTGCGCAGACTGAACCCAGACTTCAACGGCACCATAAAGCATGAGATACCCATCTACGAATCCAATGCCTACTCCTTCTACACCACCTACACGCCGCTCCCGCGGTGGTCGTTCACCGACGTGGCGCCAACAAAACCTACCCGCACCCCCACGTACTATATCGATGTATGTCCACGGCTCACGCTACATGGCGAGCAGGTGCCCATTGAGTCCATCTCGCTGTTCACCTGCCTGTCCAAGTTCATGGGCAGCTATCCCACCGACTGGGACAACCACCTGCGGGGCATCAGCCAGCGTGGGTATAACATGGTGCATTTCACGCCACTGAACATACGAGGCGATTCGAACTCGCCGTACAGCATTTACGATCAACACCACTTTGACACGGCCACGTTTCCCAATGGCGAGAAAGACGTTGCAAACCTCGTCCGGAAGATGCACAAGGATTACAACCTGCTGGCCATGACCGACGTGGTGTGGAACCACACGGCCAACAACAGCAAGTGGCTGGAGGAGCACCCCGAGGCTGGATACAACGTCGACACAGCACCCTGGCTCCGACCTGCGCTTGTGCTCGACACGGAGCTCCTCCAGTACAGCCATGACCTGCACTCACTTGGCTTGCCAACCACGCTCAGCAGCCAAGACGACCTATTGCGGATCATGGACGGCGTCAAGACACGCGTGCTTGCAAAGGCCAAACTTTGGCAGTTCTACGTCGTCGACAAAGAGAAAGCCGCTGCTGCCGTTGTCCAGTCCTGGACTGCTGGGCAAGTCAGTTTCCCGGATGACAGTTTTAGAGAAGCTGGTGTCCGGGGCCTCGATGCCGTGAAGAATTGGTCATTGAAGCAGAAGGCCGATTGGATCGTCGACCATGCACTGCAGGGAGGCGACAGGCTTGGGGAACGCTACCGCCGCTCTGTCATTCCTGATACCGGCGCCGCGCTTCTCACCGCTCTGTTCGGCCGCTACGACACCCGGGCCAGCAACGCTCCCGACGAGAGTGCAGCCACTAATGCCATGAATCAAATCATCGACGAGCTCAACCTCCAATTCTATCGCGAATACGACGCCGATGTGGCCGAGATCATGGAGCAGCTGTTCAACCGCATCAAGTATTGCCGATTGGATGACCACGGTCCTAAGATGGGTGAGATAACGGACAGTAGCCCGCTCATTGAGCCATACTTCACACGACTGCCTCTCAACGACACCACGAAGAAACACAACCCAGAAGCGCTTGCGCTTGTCAACAATGGCTGGGTCTGGGCTGCGGACGCGATGAGGGACAACGCCGGCCCGAAGTCCAGGGCATACTTGAGGCGAGAAGTCATCGTGTGGGGTGATTGTGTGAAGCTCCGTTATGGAAGCGGGCCACAAGACAATCCCTATCTGTGGGATCACATGGCCAAGTACACACGACTGATGGCCAAATACTTCCAGGGTTTCCGGATCGACAACTGCCATTCCACCCCCATTCATCTTGCCAGCTATATGCTCGACCAGGCTCGTACCGTCAATCCAAACCTGTTCACGGTTGCTGAACTGTTCTCCGGATCTGAAGAAATGGATTTCAAGTTTGTTAAAGAGCTTGGGATACATGCCCTCATCCGAGAATGCATGCAAGCGTGGAGCACACAAGAACTCAGCAGGCTAGTGCACCGACATGGCGGTGTACCTATCGGCAGTTTCGATACGGATGAGGTCATGAATGCGGACCCTTCGGCGACAACTTTGACTTCGGATGGCGCTCGGCGTGTTGTGAAGAAGATCAAGAAGAGCCCAGTGCACGCTTTGTTCATGGACTGCACTCACGATAACGAGACGCCTGCACAGAAGCGCGATGCACGCGACACATTGCCTAGCGCGGCTTTGGTTGCCATGTGTTCATGTGCCACTGGAAGTGTCTTTGGTTTTGACGAAGTTTATCCAGAGCTCATTGAACTTGTTCACGAGAAGAGACCTTACACGTCCATCAACTCCACTGGAGGCCCTGTCAAGGCGCAAGCAGGGGAGGGTGGCATTGGCGGTATCAGAAAGATACTCAACCAGATTCACGTGGAAATGGGCAAGAAAGGGTACGACGAGACATATATTCACCACGACCGCGAGTATATTACCGTACATCGAGTCAATCCTCGCACACGGAAAGGTTATTTTCTGATTGCTCATACCGCATTCCCTGGATACGGCAATGGGAACGGAAGTTTTGGACCTACGAATCTCCCCGGCACTCACGCGAAGTTGATCGGTGCCTGGAACCTTGAGGTTGACAACAGTCCAGAAACACGGAAAGCCGTGATTGGTGATAAGGTGTTACGTGGTTTGCCCAGTCAAACCAAAGACCTTCAAAGTATTGTCGTCGAGTCCGCAGGAGAGTCAACTACAATCCGAATCCCCGAGAAATTCCCTCCTGGAAGTATCGTCTTGTTTGAAACCTCGGTACCCTCTGCAGAGCATGACGATGGCCTTGACAAATATGTCACCTCGGGTGCCCGGGAGGCATTCAGTACTTGCACCCTTTCAGACCTCAACCATATTTTGTACCGCTGCGACCCTGAGGAAAAAGATGCTTCTGACAGCCGGGAAGGCACGTACAATATTCCCGGCCATGGACCTCTGGTGTACGCTGGCCTGCAAGGCTGGTGGAGCGTTTTACGCGGTGTTGTCGACGACAACAATCTTGGCCACCCAATCTGTAACCATCTTCGAGAAGGGCAATGGGCCTTGGATTACTGCGTCGGTCGTCTAAATCGTCTTGCGGAGAAGGAGCAGTACCGTAACATTCAGGGGCCCGCAAAATGGCTGGTAGAACGCTGCAATGCAATCCGCCAGATCCCCAGCTTCCTTCTACCAAGATCCTTTGCCATGGTCATTCAAACCGCCTACAATGCTGCCGTTGATCGAGTCGTGGAACTCATGGGCGCAAACGTTCGCAACGGCCCGGCTTTCTTGCGCAGCCTTTCGCTTGTCAGTGTCCAGATGACTGGCCTCATGAACACTACGTCGCTTTGGCCAGACAAGAGCGTGCCCAGCATGGCCGCTGGCCTTCCTCACTTTGCCTACGACTGGGCTCGTTGCTGGGGCCGCGATATCTGCATTTCCGCTCGTGGTCTTCTCATGGGTACCGGTCGTTACGATGACGCGAAAGAGCATATCTTAGCTTTCGCAAGTGTTGTGAAGCACGGCATGATACCTAATCTTCTGAGCAGCGGCAAGCTTCCACGTTACAATTCCAGAGACTCTGTATGGTGGTTCACACAGAACGTACAGGACTACACCAAAATTGTCCCAGGTGGGCTTGGTTTGCTCCAGGACAAAGCACCGAGGCGTTTCCTTCCTTATGATGATACTTGGTTCCCTCACGATGACAAGCGGGCCTATTCTCAATCTTCCACAATCGAAGACGTGATCCAAGAAATATTGCAACGTCACGCCACAGGCCTTGACTTCCGCGAGTACGATGCTGGACCCAACATCGACAGCCAGATGAGAGACGAGGGTTTCAATATCAAGGTACAACCAGACTGGGAGACGGGCCTCATCTTCGGTGGCAACCAATGGAATTGTGGTACTTGGATGGACAAGATGGGCGAGAGCGAGAAAGCCGGCAGCAAAGGCGTACCCGGCACACCCCGTGATGGTGCTCCTGTGGAGATCATCGGCCTGATGTTCAGCTGCATCAACTGGGTGGCCGACCTGCACGATCAAGGAAAATACAAGTACGAAGGTGTGACGCTCGCCGGCGGCAAGAAAGCCATCTCCTTCCGTGCGTGGGCGGACAAGATCAAAGCCAATTTTGAGCGCGCATTTTACATCCCACGCACAGCCGAAGACGACAAAGACTACGACGTCAATCCCAAAATTATCAACCGCCGCGGCATCTACAAGGACACGTACCGCGGCGGCAAGGAATACGAGGACTACCAACTCCGGCCCAACTATAGCATAGCCATGACGGTTGCCCCACAGCTCTTCGACCCAGACCATGCGCTCTATGCCCTCGAAGTAGCAGACAAGAACCTCCTCGGCCCCGTGGGCATGAAGACGCTCGACCCCTCCGACTACAACTACCGCCCCTTCTATATCAACAGCGAAGACAGCACCGACTTCCACACGTCCAAAGGCCGCAACTACCACCAGGGTCCCGAGTGGGGTTGGCCACTTGGCTTCCACTGCCGCGCGCTGCTCAAGTTTGATCTGCAGCGGCGGAAGACGCCCGAGGAGCGCGTCGAGAGTTACCAGCAAGTCACCCGCAGAATGGCGGGCATGATGCGTCAGATTGAAGAGTCCCCATGGGCCGGGCTGACGGAGCTGAGTCAGAAGGATGGCGCGTTTTGCGGAGATAGCTGTCCGACACAGGCGTGGTCGGCTAGTTGCTTGATCGATGTGTTCCAGGACGCTTGGGAGTATGAACGAGGCAGTGAGAAGTAGAGTGGAAGGGACGTATAAGGTGGTAGGTGGTCTGGGGTGGGTTGACTGGGACGCGCATTGTTTTTGTATTGCATGCATAGAGCAGCTACATTGTAAAAGAATATATTCTTTCTGTTGGGAATGGGTCCCAGTGGAATGTTGTGATGTTTGAGAGCGATTTGAGACGCTGTGCAACACGGAATAGTAGCATTTTGGGGCGAGAATAGTGTCAGGTCGATGGGCTGGGTCTGAGGTTGGGGCATGTCAGGTGTGATAGTCACAGTGATGGATCGGAGGTTTGCGCACTACAGTGAATATTGAAAGGTTCATCTCAGGCTGCATACATAGCAAACGACCCTCGGGGGAAGCACACAATTCTGTGCTTTGGATGAAACCTTCCAAGGCACCGCCGCAGCCGCCGCCGCCGCCGTCTAGCCCCCTACCACCCCGTCCTCGCAAACTGCAAATGATGTTGCCACCGCGCATACCCATTTTCCCACGCGTTCTCAAAATCCGCCATCGCCTCCTCGACTGTCGCCTCAAGAACAATCCTCCCAACCGCCTCCCCAAACAACCGATGCAGCTCCCGCGCCGCAGAACCTAATGCCTCATTGGAGAATGCGTCTGGACGACTCCACTTCGTATCTACGCGCACGTTCGCCGTGGCGAGGTTTTTGACGATGGATTTCTCCGGGGGCTGGCGTCTCCGGAAGAAAGACAGGGGCGTGATCCACGGCTCATACGGGCTGAGGCGGACTCTCGACTCGCTGACGTGCACGCACACGACGAGATGGTGCAGGTTCACGAGCGTCTTTGCAGCGGTCTTGCACGCGCGGTTCCAGGCGGTGAGGTGCTTGTGCTTGAACGGGATGTGCTCGGTGGCTATGGGGTCGCCGTAGGTAGCGTAGTGGAGCTCCAGGCGGGTTACGTTGGCCAGGTAGAGGGGTTTTGGCACGGTAAGAAAGGCTTGGATGCGGGCGGGGGCGTCGAAGGAGAAGGCTGTGGTGGCGTAGAGGAGGGGGATTGTTTCGTGGTAGATGGTCTTGCAGACGAAGGGGAGGGCGGTGAGAGAGGTGCTCCAGTGGGTGGTGAGGCCCGCGGGGCGGGTGTAGGATCCTGGAAGGGGGTGTTAGCAAAGTACGGAGGAGAATGGGGGTTTGCGTGGTGCGTGGTGCGGTTACGCAGCGTGTTTGGTGGGTCGAAAGCCAGGTAGCCACGTACCTAACACCCTCGCGAAACGAACCGTTGGTATTGCTGCGGTCTCCTCTTTCTGCCCATTACAATCGTTTCGCGGGATGCCTCCGTTCCTGTACATCTTGAAAACATTTTTGCGTGGCTTCGTCCCCAGCTGCGCCTCTTTGCCGGCAAACTCGCATTTGAAACCTGGCTCGAAGTAGTAGCGGTATACCCGATTCCTCAGCTCTCCAGCGAGGCCCAGGAAGCCAGGCCGTTTATGCTTGGTCGCAACACCTGACCGCGCGCGGGCAGAAGGCTTCTTTTTGTTCTTCATGTCAAGCCGCACGCTGGGGATGCAAGAGGAAGAAGTGTCTTGTATGCCAATCTTCACCATTTTGAGCAAAGAGAAGGGAGAAAGTGAGTGAGAGAGAGAGAGAGAGAGAGAGAGAGAGAGAGAGAGAGAGAGAGAGAGAGAGGTTGCGGGTCTCTCGAGTGAAGTTGGGACCGAGGTCGGACAGGCTAGGTAGTAGCGGGAAGGCTGGTTAGAAGTACGAGAATTATAGAAAGTGAGCGTGCGGCTCTGTTTCGCACGCTTCATGACCATGGATCGAGTCGGGGAAAGAAGAGCTTTTCAAATTTGTCGCTGCGAGGTTGACCAGAAATCAGGCCGATTCAAAATGGAGCCAGCATGCCAGCTTGAAAAATAGCGCCAGGCTATTGGATCTAGCGGGTGGGATATAGAATGAGTGGCAGGCGTGCCAGCCAGGATGCAATATCATGCTGTACCTTCCGCGCTACCGTAGCAAGCGGCAAGCGCAGAGCACATCATATTCTCATTTATGAAGATAAGTCCAGCCATGTTTGATGCGCGGGTTCAGTATTTTACTGATTTTCTTTGACGGAAATGAAGTTACGTAGCGTGGTGTTGCTCTCTTCCTCAGCCTCAGCTTCCCCAGAAGTACGGTAAGTAATTGGGCCTACTTTTTCACCTTGAGGAGTTGCTGACAGCCTGAACAATCGCACCGCTGTTTCCCTGATCTAAACCATCCAGTGACTTTATGTCCTTATCGTCCAGCTCGAAGCCAAACACGTTCGCATTCTTTTCAATCCGCTCTGGCGTGTCGCTTTTAGGAAGAGGCACCCAACCTTTCTCCAGACAATACCGGATGAGCACCTGATTCGGTGATGTCTTATGCTTGTTCGCAATCTCATTGAGCGTCTTGTCGTCTGCCTTCTGGTTGCGAACGATGGGGCAGTACGCTTCGACAACAACACTGTTGTTCTTGCAGTGCTCAACAATCTCGCGTTGTTGGCACCATGGGTGGAGCTATGATCTGTTAGCCGATTGCGCGGGTATCAGTTGTGCGAGCAGTTGCCTACCTCGATCTGATTAACAGTCGGCGGCCAAATCTTTCCTATATCCTTGGTCTCCTCGATGTGCGCAATTCCGTAGTTGCTAACACCAATGTCCCGAACTTTGCCCCTATCCTTTGCCATTTCCAACGCCTGCCACAACAGTGTTCTACTCTCTTTACCTCCGTTCGGGCTGTGGATCAAGAACAGATCCACGTATCCACCCTCACCAGCGAGCTTGTTGACGCTCTCCTCAATCGACTTGTATGTTGCATCGATGTCTTTGCCTGGCGATAAGATTTTGTGGTGATGAACAATTCAGAACGGGCGATCTTCGAGTCGCGGATGGCTTCACCGACGCTGGATTCGTTCGCGTAGTACTGGGCCGTGTCGATGTGACGGTATCCCGCTTTGAAAGCCGTGAGACACGACTCTACGCATGTCGATGGCGGGGATTGGTAGACGCCGAATCAGAGCTGGGGAATCCTGTATTTCGAACTTGGGAGGGGTAGGGTGGACGTTAGATGGAGTTTGGAGGCCATGATGTAGCTGCAGATCGCGCACAGGATGTTGTCTAACACGAACGGTCAACCTTCACAGCGATCAATTGGACAATTGAAGAATAAAAAGTTGCAATGCGAGGTTAGTAGAGTAACAGTGAAACCCGCCGCGGATCTCTGAAAGTGTCGATGCCGCTACCCATAGCTCCATTGTCGGCATGCCAATGTCTGCCATTCTTCATGGTCGTGATGTCAGAATGCTGCGGGCCGTGGAGGCTTGGAAGCGGATACGGTTAGCAGGCGGATGGTCGTTACAAATTCCATGTAAGCGGCGTCGAGTCTCCACCACTTATTAGCATCAATTTGTACAGATTGTGACCTACAACAGTGTGGGGAAGATGCATGCAACGGCGATGGAGACTCCCCTTCAGAGCTCCGTGACCCCGCGCTAGTGATTCCGACTACCCCTGCGAGGCGGGGCACTCCACAGTGTCGTGCTCACGTTGGGTATGGCGTCCCAGCTTGCTTTGGGCAGAGTTCGCACCATTTTTTTTTTCGGGCACTGTGAACACACTCCGAGCAACTCTCGGTATTGCAAAATGGTGCTCCAGGCGATTAAGTACTCAAGAGGCCAGTTGGAGATCCTCGACCAACTCAAGCTTCCTCACGCAGAAGAATACGATCACATCTACTCGAGCACCGATGCATGGCATGCAATCAAGGAGATGCGCACTCGGGGTGCACCTGCTATAGCTATTGTAGCAGCACTGGCTCTCGCCGTGGAACTATCGAACATGAAGTTGCCGTCAGCTGCAGAAGAAGTCAAGGTGTTCATCATCGAGAAGCTGGATTACCTTGTGACGAGCCGACCAACGGCTGTTAACCTAGCAGATGCAGCTCGCAAGTTGAGAGCGTCTACCGAGGATGCTGCAGCAAAGGAAGGTGCAAGTGGTGACTCGGTCCGGGAAGCGTACGTATCCGCGGCAGAGCAGATGTTGATCGACGATGTGAGCGACAACGAGAACATCGGCAAGCACGGCGCGGAGTGGATAGTGAAGAACACGACAGCTGCACGCAATGGTCCGGTCAGCATGTTGACTCACTGCAATACTGGGTAAGCCACCCCTGGATCCTCCCTTTGGCCGTGACTGATTAGACAGCTCTCTTGCTACAGCAGGATACGGCACTGCGCTGGGCGTCATCCGCTCATTACATGCTGGAGGGAACTTGAAGCATGCATTCTGTTCTGAGACTCGGCCATACAATCAAGGATCTCGCCTGACAGCTTTTGAGCTTGTCCACGACAAGATCCCAGCCACGCTGATCACAGATTCAATGGCGGCAGCGTTGCTTCGTCTCAGGGGCGGAAGCGAGAACATTGCCGGCATCGTCGTTGGCGCGGATCGGGTGGCTGCCAACGGTGACACTGCAAACAAGATCGGAACCTACTCGTTAGCAATCTTGGCCAAGCACCACGGCGTCAAATTCCTTGTTGCTGCGCCGCGAACCACCATTGACCTTGATACCAAGTCTGGGGCTGACATCGTGATCGAAGAGAGACCGGGCAAGGAGGTGACGCTCGTCAAAGGGCCCAGACACGATGGAGTGAACCTGGACCTGGCCGTTGTCGAAACCATTAGCATTGCTGCGAGTGGGATCGACGTGTGGAACCCGGCGTTCGACGTGACACCAGCCGAGCTGATTGACGGCATAATCACAGAAGTGGGAGTGGTGGAGAAGGATAGTGAGGGTGCATTCCACCTGGACAAGGTGTTTGGGGCGGAAGGTTTGGGCATGAAGCCCTCCACCATTGGGGGTATCTAGACGTGCAGTGTCGCTCCAGGATATGTAATACAGAGGGATGATACGGATTCCAGCTATGCTCAAGCTCCAGCCCTGCCATCAAAGCCTCACGTCTCCACATGCTGAGTCTGCAGCCGAAGGATTGCTCACGCACAAATCACGCAGACGCAGGTCAGCCGCATCTTTGACATGCATCATCATACGTGGAATCGATCGATTCCGTCTCAAAACACCATCCGTAACTGCCGTCGTGGGTTGTATGATGACGAATGTGCTTCAGGTCGATGGTCTGCTTTCGCCAGAGGGAGCTGAATCGTCTGCCGATGGCTTCGATTGCGGGTTTCGGTTCTTCTCTTCCTCCTCAGCCCTGGCAAGCATCTCCTCGATTTTCTTTTCTAGAGAGTCAAGGTGGTTCTCCAGGGCAGTCGCGGTGCTTTCCCCGCGGGCGAGTTCCTTGAAGGCCTGGGGCTGGTGAGCTAGCGATCCCGCTGCACGAGGGGGGCCGCCGAACCTGTGCGAAGTCTGCCTCGACATGCTCACCGTCATCGCTGTTCTGTCGGGCAGCCATGGTGTGCATGTGTGGGGAGCGCAAGTTGCGCGTCGAGCGTGGCGCTGAGGCGAGCGCGAGCCAATGGTGGAGATGACGAAACTCTAGCGCGAACCTGCACGAGCACACGGCACAGCGCGCGACCTAGCACCCTTCGACCCCCAACAGCTCCCTCGACCTCGGATCTCTGTCCCTACCTCATACGTGCCCATGCGAGACGGCTGCTGAGCTTCATCGTCGCCCTCGTTCCGACACCACCATGTTCTCTGGGTCGAACTCGTACCTAGGGGGTGCGAACAGCGCCCGACCTGGGCAGCAGCCGCAGTATGGCCAGCAACCACCGTTCCAGCAGCCCGGCGGCTTCCAGGGCGGGTTGGGGCCACAGCCGACCGGCTTCGGGGGAGGCCAGCTGCAGCAGCAGTTTACAGGCTATCCGGGCCAGCCGCAGGGCTTCCAGCAACAACAGCAGCAGCAGCAGCAGCCCCAGTTCACGGGCTATCCAGGGCAACAGGGCCAGCAATTCCAACAAGCTCTACAGCAGCAGCCCTTTCAGACTGGCGCACCGCCCGCGCAGCCAGCTCCGCTGCCACAGCCGCAGCCGCAGCGGCCGCAACCCACGGGCATGACCTCGTCGCAGATGGCCGACTCCTTCAGAGCCCCGGGCTCGTCGCAACAGGCCCCGCCCCCAGTCCCCGCGAAGTCGAGCAAGATCCCGAACATCAGGCTGTCCTTCATCACGGCGCAAGACCAAGCCAAGTTCGAACAACTGTTCAAGTCGGCCGTGGGCACAGCGCAAGCCATGTCAGGAGACCAAGCTCGCGATCTGCTGATGCGCTCGAAGCTCCCTGGCGATGCTCTGTCGCACATCTGGTAGGTTTCGAGATTTCGACCCAATTGAGCCAATGCTAAGAGGAGCAGGACACTCTCAGATACCACCAAATCTGGCCAGCTCCTATTCCCCGAATTTGCCCTCGCAATGTACCTGTGTAACCTGAAGTTGACCGGCAAAGACCTCCCGAACGCATTGCCGGACCGTGTGAAGAATGAAGTTTCGAGCATGGTGGACATCATCTCTTTTGGCGTTGCAGATGACCAGGCGGGCCGCTCGACTCCGCACAGCAACGCGCCCAAGTTTGACGAGGCAACGAACCAAAGCTCCCAGAACGTGCCCACGATCCAGCAGCCCCAGCCCCAGCAATCAAACAGCCAGCTGCTGACCTCGCTTGTATCTCAGCCGACCGGATTCGGAGGGCCTATGGGAGGATTGCAACCGCAACCCACAGGCTTCGGACAGAACGCTGGAGGTGGATATACAGGTCCTCGTCCACCCATGCCTCCAATGCCTACAGGGTTTGGCGGAGGGTTGAACACGCAACCCACCGGTCTGGCTCCTCAGCCAACGGGATTCGCCCCGTTGAACGCGCAGCCTACGGGGGCTCCTGGCCAGTGGGGTCTAGTCAACAACCCCACTACAGGCTTGCCAAACATCGAAGCACTTGCCCAGCGCATGATGCCACAGACGGGTCGCGAGACCAACAGCAATTACACTACGACTGGGCTTAGTGGTAACGCGACGATTCCGTGGGCCATCACCAAGGGTGAGAAGAAACTTTACGATGATACCTTCCGGGCTTGGGACGGCCTCGGCAAGGGTTACATTAGTGGTGAGCAGGCACTAGAGATCTTTGGCCAAAGCGGACTTGCCAAACCTGACTTGGAACGCATCTGGACACTGGCGGACTCTGCCGACCGTGGTCGCCTGAACTTGGATGAATTCGCTGTAGCCATGCATCTCATCTACCGCAAACTCAACGGATACCCCGTTCCAAACCGTCTTCCACCTGAGCTAATACCACCCTCTACCCGTAATATCAACGCTTCCATCGGCGCTATGAAGTCACTGCTGTCCCGTGATGCAGAAGAGAGGAAGAATACCGGCGCTTTTCTGCAACCTCAAAGGACTGGCGTCAGCTATCTCAAGTCCCACTCCTTCCGTGCAGGAAGCCCGGCGGCGGGCGGTCGCAAAGATGCCACCGTCTTCCGGAACAATGACGATAACATGGGATATCGCTCCAGCGCCCGGCATCGTGTTGGTGCTGGTGGCCGTTCTCCTTCCCCTGCAACACCATCGTCTCCTGGGTCGGAACGTTCTGAGCCGGAATACTCTCTGGACCAGCTCAGGAAGCTAGTAAGAGAGAAACAAATTCTTCTTGATGCTCTCGATACCCGCGACGAGAACGCCGCTGATGAAGACGATGCGCTGGACCGCCGGGATCGACGAGAAGCAGATGACCTGTATCGTCGTATCCGCAGAGTCCAGGAGGACATTGATGCACACCCTCAAGCTGCTCTCCGAGGAAATGATTCCGATGCCGAGCGCCGCGCTCTCAAACGTCAGCTCCAAAATCTGACTGACCGCCTACCCGAGCTCGCCTCGAATGTTCGTCGTACAGAGCGTGAGATCGCAGATGCTCAGCTGGAGCTCTTCAGGCTCAAAGATGCGAAAGCCCATCCTGGGTCTGCCTTGGCCATCGTTGGTACTGGTCCTGGCGGGTCAGTTACTGAATCAGACCGTTTGAAGGCTAGGGCAAAGGCGATGATGCAAGCACGCTCTGCGGCCCTCACTGGAAAGCCTGTTCCCTCTACTGGTGATGATGCCGACAGTGCTGCTGAGCGCTTGGAGAAGGAAAGCTCTCGAATTAAATCTGAACGTGATAACAACGAACGTATGATTCGTGATGTAGAAGACAGCGTCAACGAATACACCAAAGGCTTGGAGGCGAGCCTCAAAGAGGGCGGACACGACAACACTAGTGAACATGAGCGGCGTCGCTGGGAGGATGGCTTGGGTGTTGAGGATGAGGTCAAGGATTTCATATTCGACCTACAGCGAACTAGCCGCTCCATACGCGTACGGAAGGATGATACTTCTCGACGCCAGACCACTTCTCGTATCGAGGAAACCCGAGAGCCCGCTTCTTCCTCTCGATACGAAAGTCCGGCACGTAGTGCTGAGCCATCTTCCCGACCCACTTCCACTACCCCCGGAGGTGGTTCGTATTCATCCTATAAAACCCCAGAAGAACGTGCTGCTTTCATCAAGCAGCAAGCTGAGGCGCGTATGGCTGAAAGATTGGCTGCCCTTGGGCTGCGACCCCCGGTCAAGGGAGGAGAAACTGCACAACAGCGCCAAGAACGGGAGAAAAAGGAAATGGAAGAAAAACGTCGCAAGGCAGAGGAAGAGGATGCGAAACGCGAGGAAGAGAGGCAAAGACGTTTGCATGATGAGTCGATTGCACCACCAGTAGCAGCGAAGGCAAGTGGGAAGAAACCACCCCCACTACCCGCTTCAAGAAAGCAGAAGCTTGATCAGCATGAGACGGAGGTCAAGAAGGCCGAATATGACACCACCGAGAAGGCATTACGTGAACAACAAGAAGAGGAACAGGCTGAGCGTCAACGTGCAGAGTACGTACTTCCTAATTTTCTTACGAGGGGTATGCTAACTTGTAATAGGGACGAGGAGCGCCGACAAGCGAACGAATTGGCTCAGCAAGAACAGGAAGCTGAGGCAAGACTACGGGCTATGCAAGAACAAGTCGAGCAAGGCAAGCTGAAGAAAGCAGAGCAGAAGAAACAGAGAGAGGCGGCCAAACGCGAAGCCAAGGAGAAGGAAGCCCAGCTTGCAGCACAGCGCCGCAAACTGGAAGAAATTCGCGAACGTGAACGCCAATTGCAGTTGCAACTGGAGAGTCTCGACGACGAGAACTCGTCTGATGATGAAGGGCCCCAGAACATCACTCCCAACGACACCACGCCTACCGCCAGTCAGGAGCTTCCTCGTGAAGTGACTTCACACTCAGCACCGCCGCCAGCGCCGCCGATGCCACAAATCGTTCCACCGATACCGCAACAAACCAGTACACCGCCGTCTACGGTGGCCAGTCCACCAAGTTCCTCGCTGACCAGCCCGCAACCTGCACACGGTGACGGAGAAACAAAGAACCCCTTCTTGAAGAAAATGCAGCTGTCCAGCCAGGACAACCACGCTCCAACGCCGCCTCCTCTTCCCAGCAACACTAGTGAGGTGTCCACGAACCCATTCCATCGATTGACTCAAGAGAACGCCAACAAGGCGGCCTTCAACGAGACGGCTGCTCCTGCTCGCACCCGCGGTCGTCAGGAGGAGGATGACTGGTCAGTTGTGGACTCGGACGATTCATCCTCTGACGATGAGGACGCGGCTCCGCAGGGAGGCGCCAAGCAGTTGGCTTCGTTGCTGTTTGGCACGATGGCCCCTCCGCGACCACTTTCCTCGATGGACAACAAGAGCGACCGCGCGGACAGTCCGGCGGTCTCCTCCCCGACGGGCATTCCGCCGCCTCCACCAATGCCTACCGGTGGTGCGCCTCCCCCACCTCCAGGCCCCCCACCTCCAGGCCCGCCACCGCCGCCAGCTGGGGGACCACCTCCGCCCCCTGGTGGTGCGCCACCCAAGCCCCCGGCCGGTGGACTCGACCGAGGTGCGTTGCTTGGCCAAATTCAGGCAGGCAAGGGCTTGAGAAAGGTAGAGACGAAGGATCGGAGTCAGGCATCGACGGCCGGTCGGGTGTTGTAAAGTATTGGCGGGTCAGGAATGGCCCGGACGTACAGATAGTGTAGTTGTGTTGTGGATAGTTTGTTCTGAATGCATATTGTACATGGATTGTCATGACATTTTTTCGTGCCCGACACTGTGGTGCCAAACTTTCACTTGGTGCTGCTTGATAGAGTGAAGTTGCGCTCCCAGCTGCTCGTTGAAGACGCTGATAGAGTCGACTCTGCCAAAGTCTCTTCTGGGAAAATACAATTTACTAAATGGCTGCAGCGGCGTTGCAGGGTTTCCTTTCGGTGTTGTCGTTGACCGACACGGTGCTACGATTTGTATTAGTCAAGCTTCTGCGAACAATGGTTCGGTGGCCCGTGCTTGGACGACAATGCGAGCGCAACTTCACCTTCCTTCGCCATCTGCGCCTCCTCTGACGAACAACGAACGCTTCTGTCCACGGCCTGCGGCTTTGTTTCACCTTTGTAGCGCGCGAATCCATCCATCTATTATATACGTCTTCGATCTTCTCGGTGTGCCCGTCATCTCCCAATACGATATCCTTATAAGCTTCGCGCGAGCAGGTCCTCGCGCATAAAGGAGGAGGGGCTCTACTTTGCAAGAGAAAGGGAAAGGTTGCCAATATGAACGCGCCTGATAGGTACGTTCACTCCTCTGGTACTCATGGTTCTTAGGCGTCGGTAGTCGGTGATGAGTTTGGGCGTGCGCGGTCCGCGAGCTTCGAATGTGTGGGAGCCTGCAACAGCGGGGTACAGCCTCAGAATGCACCAGAGCATTACGTCGCACGGGCAACTGGCGGGTCATGAGGTCTGGTGCGCATCACGGCAGTGGAGGCAAAGAGCACAAAACCACGCAGCTTCACGCGCCTGCCCGCCGCACACGCATCGCCTAGCCGTCCGCGATCCTCATCCGCGCACTCCACAAACACTCGCAACACCCTGCCACCTGTCTGCTCAGCCGTACCTGCGAATATTGCGAAGCTCGTGCCCCGTCCCAAACTCATCACCGACAATGCGCCGGCCTAAGGACCGGGGGGATCGCTGGGTCTCGCACCCGACAGGCGCTGAAGAGAATGTTCCCGACAGGTTTGAGCTCTTTATCCTCGACCCTGGCGAGCAGAAGATCGAATCCAAGGAAGATACCAGTACGTGCCCCCTGCGCGGCCCTCCGCTCTCCCCGGCGCAGCCCACTAACATCACAACCTGTACAGAGGTCCCCCACACACAGATCTTCACCTTCAACAAAGAAGACCACACGCTCGGCAACCTCATCTCGCAGCGCCTCCTCAAGTACCCCTACGTCACCTTCGCTGCGTACAAGGTTCCGCACCCGCTGTTCGCCACTTTCGACCTGCGCGTCACAACCGACGGCTCCGTCACGCCCAAGGACGCCGTGGTGCAGTGCTGCAAGGATGTCATTGCGGACCTGAGCAAAGTCGGCATGAGCTTCCAGCAGGAATGGATGAGCCAGAAGATCATCGCCGAGGGGCAGCGCGATGCCGAGGTGCGAGACCAGGGGACCTACTAGGTCACACACGCTGGCTCGGCGGCGGACATGCATGTTCAGGCGTTTTGGGAGGCATGGCACGAATGGCGTATGACTGGGATTAGAATCATCACCGTATGGTCGGAGAGCTTGGAATGTTCTCTCTGACGTTACTTTTGCGCGCGGAGACGCTTATGTAGCTGAGTAGATATACCCCATGACGTGCTCACTACCATCGTTTCCTTGTACGCTAATGAAACCGCCGGACTCTCCCGGCCATCGCGAGACAACACCCCAAACGAAACACATAAGATACAAGATTTTCCATAACTCTGTTTACCCGGATGTCCTGGTACCCTGAAGCCTTCTCCCACTTCGGCGCGGCCTGTTGCGGTCCCACTCAAAGATTGGCGAGAAGCGGTGGAAAAAGAAACAGCACCAGGGTAACGGCGATGGGCAGGACGCTCGCCGTCGTGTCCCAGATCTTCTCCTTGACGTCGCTGGCGTCCTTGTCCTCGGCCAACTTGGCCTTTGCGTTGATAGAGAGCGCGGCGCTACCATGCCAGCCGTTAGCGAAAACATTCCCAGTGAAGCAGATCCTGTGACGACTTGCCCATGAATCGAGTGGATTGCCCAGCGCCGCCCCACGACGTGGAAGATGACCCAGATCTTGATGGCGATGCTCATGACCAGGATGCTCATGCAGACGAGGTACACGAGGGGCACGACCTTGTACGGGTTGCAGAACAGCGCGTCGTTGACGCAGATCTTGATGTAGCCGATGAAGCCGATGAAGTTCCAGTTCCAGAGGGTGCCCCTCTTGAACAGGGCCGAGGGGAGGGGGCTTGGCTGTTCTTCGTTGTAGAGGCCGTGATCCTTGGCGTAGGCCTCCATGTCGTCGATGACTTGTTGGCCTGGCACACGTGTTAGCGAGGCTGTTTGTGAGGGGAATGGCTGTGGGGGACATGGGAACTCACGAAGCAGCTTGTAGAGGGGGCTGTTGACGAGCTTTTTCTGCGCATCGGTGTAGTGGTCCTCGGGAACACGGGTGGAGACTTCGCTAGAAGTTATGTCCCACATGTCAGGCATGTCGCCTGGAGAGGCAGCGATGGTGCTGAGAATCATGTTGGCCATGTTGGAATGGCGATGTTTATCGTTGGGTCTTGTTGTGTTGGAGTGCAGTGGTGCTGAAGTGGATGGAATGGACGGAGAGATGCTGGCGGCGGCGTGTTTTCAGGCTCGCTGTTACTAGGTCAAGCCACGGAAGTGGGAGGAGGAAAGAGACACTCGGCTCACGGCATCAGACACCGAGTAAGGAAAGCGCGACGGCGACGCTGATGGTCGGTTTGGCTTGTAGACTTGAGCCAACACGGCTTGGAATCACCTGGAGAGCAGTGTCTTGCTGTTTGACGCAAGTTACATTGTACATCCTGGACAAATACACCAGTGGGTGCATCTGCACGGGTATCCTGCTCTTTCCTGCATAATTCGTCTTGCAATCGCCATTGTAACACGTTGTACTCAGACTCTTCACACGGTCCTACATACACCCTCTACCCATGTGATAGCACCTACCGCGCTCTCCCGTCCTGGTCGAGCAGCTCCCGTGCAGCTTTGACCTCGGCCTCGTCATACCCACTCTGACCTGGCTTGCTTGCGCTGTATTGCCGCACAATGTCGCCCAGCTTGACTGTTGCAAGCTCCTCTAGTTTCTTCACTGACTGCAGCTTCGGGGGGGCGACGTCATCCTCGTCGGTAGCTCGTTTTGAGCCAGACGACGATTCGGAGAGCAGAGGAATCAGCTTCTTTGAGACAAGTTTCAAGCCGTAATAGCCACGAAGATATGAATCGTTCAGCTCGACCGAGCGGGCGAAGTGCCGCAATGCCAAAGTCAGTGCGGGGATGGACGAGGTAGCGGAGAGGTAGTGAAGGGTCGCGACTTGAGCGTGCGCCTAGTATTCGTGTTAATCCAGGGTCGGCCGAAGAAAGGGCAGACGTACACTCCAAGCATTGGGCATGATCAACAGCACTTCCTCCATGCAGAAGATGGCTTGGCCCCATGCACCTGTGCGCGCATACAGTTCGCTCAACTCAGCCCACGCTTCTGCATCCGTCGGGCTGTTCTCGACCAAGACGGTCAAGGCCGTGATCGCATCAGCGGTCCGTCCCAAGCTCTTCAGCACCGCAACCCTCCGCTTGCGCACGCTGAAGTTGGTGGGGTCCTGTTTGAGCACCTTCTCGTAGCCGTTGAATATCTTCTCCAGCTCTTTGTCGTCCCTCGCAAGCGCCTCCTCGTAGATGCCCTGCAGCGCAATCATGCGCTCGTTGTTGGCGCCGAAGCGCGTGGTGAGGCGGTCGAGGATCTGGCGCGCCGATGCATCGTCGCCGGTGCGCAGCGCAGCCAGCAGCAGGTTCTCGTGTATCGCCCATGTTTCGGGAGTCTCCCGGCTGAAGAGGAGGGACAGCGGCCAGGGCAACGACGAGGTCGGCGCCGAGGAGAGGACCAGAGGTGCTTTTTGGGAGAGGTGCAGCGCCGTCTTAGGGGGGATCCGCGTCGGCGGGGTGAGGAGGTTTGGGTGCGCCATTGCTCGCAGTAGGCCTGGGCGATCTGAGGTGGTGAAGCTGCTGCTGCTGCTGCTGCTGCTGCTACTGCCAGCGACGTTGGTTGCGCTGCAGGGGGGGGGGCTAAGGCGGAACCCATCAGTAACCACTACCAACATCACCACCACCGCCACCAAAACTGCGCTGCACAGGAGCGCAGAAGAGCGACGCCCACACGGTGCCGCCGCCATTGACCACGCAGCTGAGCCGCCGTACGCACCTGATGCCGGCGTGTCTTCGTTGATCATGCCCGCTGGCCCGCAACGCTCCCGCCCACCTGCCCCGCCCCAAGCACCCAGAGACGCCCGTGGACAGCCCAGCACACTGCAACCATGTACGAGACGGGCCCTGCGCCAGGCCAGGCCGTGAGGGCGAGGCAGCTGATGTGCACACAGGTTCGAAAAGTCGCTGTACGACCTCATACGAGGCCTGCGCAACCACAAGGGCACCGAGAAGGAGTACATTGACGAGTCGATCAAGGAATGCCGCAAGGAGATCCGCTCCACGGACATGGACCTCAAGTCCACCGCCCTCATGAAAATCACGTACCTCGAGATGTTCGGCCACGACATGTCCTGGGCCTCTTTCAACGTGCTGGAGGTGATGTCGTCGCCCAAATGGAGACACAAGCGGACGGGCTACCTTGCGGCCGTCCAGAGCTACCGGAGAGACACCGACGTGCTGCTGCTCGCGGAGAATCAACTGAAGAAGGACATTTCGAGCCCCACGCCCGCCGTCATCTCGCTGCCGCTGGTCGCGATACCGCACGTCATCAACCCAAGCATGGCGAGCTCTGTTCTTTCCGACCTGCTGCCGCGCTTGACGCATTCGCACGCTGCGATAAGGAAGAAGACGGTCGTCACCCTGTACCGCCTAGCCTTGGTGTATCCGGAAACGCTGAGACCCGCCTGGCCGAAGATCAAGGAGAGACTGCAGGACGACCGCGAAGACCCCAGTGTCACAGCCGCCATCGTGAATGTGGTCTGTGAGTTGGGATGGCGAAGACCGCAGGACTTTCTCCCCCTCGCGCCACGCCTGTTCGACTTGCTCGTCGAGGGTGGGAACAACTGGATGGCTATCAAGTTGATCAAGCTCGTCAGTCACACCCCTGCACCCTTTTACGATCACTACTAACGCACCCAGTTTGCGACTCTGACGCCGCTGGAACCGCGGCTGATCAAGAAGCTCCTCCCGCCGCTGACCAAGATCATACGCGAAACCTCGGCCATGTCCCTGCTGTACGAGTGCATCAATGGCATCATTCAAGGGGGCATCCTGGAGGCGGTTGAGGGGACGACCGAAGGCGAGGAAGTTGCAAGGCTATGTGTCGGCAAGCTCAGAGGCATGATGGTCATCGAGGGCGATGCAAACTGTAAGCTGCGTACCAATCCAACCGTGTCGCCTAGTCTCATCTTCGTCCAGTGAAATATGTTGCGTTGCTAGCGTTTGACAAGATCGTTCGATCCCATCCTTATCTAGTCTCGCAACAACAGGATGTCATTCTTGAGTGCATCGACGATCCCGACATCTCGATAAGAATGCGCGCTCTAGACCTGGTAGTCGGCATGGTCAACAGCGGCAATCTCACAGCCATTGTTGGTCGTCTCATGCGACAACTACGCCACGCGCCTATTGCAAACTCCGCTAACAACCCAGCGAACGACCGCGCACGCGCGACTGCTGTCACCCCCTATGCAGAATCAGACGACTCCGACGCTGAAGAATCATTGCGACCGCACGAGCAGCGGTCAGACCAACCACCGCCACTTCCCGAGGACTATCGAATAAACGTAATTCGAAGAATCTTGGAAATGTGCTCGCACGACACCTACTCCAACATTACTGACTTTGAATGGTACATCGATGTTTTGGTACAGCTAGTCCGCGTGTCGCCATCCACCAAAGCCACTGCAGCGGAAGGAGGAGACTCGGATCAATCAGACGATGTGGGTTGCAGCATCGGACGTGAGCTACAAAATGTAGCTATTCGTGTGAAAAGTGTGCGTCCAGAAGCGGTAGACGCTGCGCAATCTTTACTATTCGTGGACCTCCGGGATCAGATGTTCCCATCTTCGGGCAACGGCGGGCAAGGCGTGCTGGAGTATGCCGGTTGGGTAGTGGGAGAATTCGCCTCGTATCTGACCAAGCCGGAACCCGTCCTATCATCCCTCCTACACCCGACTTCACTGCAACTCCCTTCCAAAACCCTCACCGTGTATCTGCAGGCATTCCCAAAAGTCTTCGCCAGCTTAGCGAGCGACGAGCAGATCTCGTGGACGCCGGAACGAAAGACATTGATGTCTCTACTCATGGCCCGCATCATCCATTTTTTAGAACCCTTGTCGACCCATCCTAACATAGAAGTCCAGGAACGGGCAGTAGAGTATCTTGAGCTCATGCGCCTCGCCTCCGAAGCTGCGTCCGGAACAGACACCGGCACCGAGCACGGTGAATTCACTGACCCTCCCTTGCTTCTCACCCAAGCCATACCCGCCCTCTTCGTAGGGGCTGAACTCAATCCTGTCGCACCGGGCGCCCAGCGTAAAGTTCCCATACCAGACGATCTCGATCTCGACACTCCTATAAACCCTAACCTACAATATCTTCTCTCTCAGGCAGAATTGGAAGGCTTCGAACCAGACGAAGACGACGTGTACGCCGCATATACCGAACCCCCTGCCTCCTTCAACGAGCCGCAGCCACCAACCGCCATCTCAGCATCTGAGCGCCTCGATGCCCCGCATAAGGAACCAGTGTCGTACCAAAATGCTACAGAAGATGAGTATCTCGACCCCGACATCATCGCTCGACGGAAAGCAGAGCGCAGAGAGCGCTACAAGGACGACCCGTTCTACATCGACCCTGAGGGCGACCGTGGGAGTGGAGCAGCCACACCGCTGGGCAGGATTGTCCGCGAGAACAACACCGAGCTCGACATCGATTCCATACCCATCATGCATCTCGAGCTGGAGAAGCGTGGACCCTCGCCTGGTGGAGAGGAAATTGCGAGGCAAAGGAGTCCGCGCCGAGCACCGAGGAGGGTTGAGATCATGGGCGACGAGACGCTAGGGCCGGACGAGCCGCCGAGTCATTCGTCCCGCGAGGACCTTGTGTCGCCGCGATTTGCACCCGGTCAGGCCAGAGGAAAGAAGAACCTATTGCAGGTGGACTCTTCAGGCCTAGGCACGCTGTCACTAGACGACGATGATAGCTCGGGGCGGAAACTCACGCGCTTCGAGCTAGAGCAGAAGGAGCAGGAAGACGCTGAGATGAAGCGCGCGCTTGCAGAGGTGGAACGCTTGAGACTGGAGATGCAGCGCGCGAGTGAGCGGTTAGAGGTTAAGCATGAGACGTTGGTCAAGAAGAAGAAGAAGAAGAAGGTGAGGAGGGCGGAGGTGGAGGCCGCGCCAGTGCCTGAACCAGTGGCTGAGGGCGAAGCGGTGCCGGTGAAGAAGAAGAAAAAGAAGGTGAAGCTTGAAGGAGAGGATGCCGCTGGTGAAGACGGACAGGCTGAGGGTGCGGTGAAGAAGAAGAAAAAGAAGAGGAGAGTTGTGAGCATGGATGAAGGGGCGCCTGTGCAGGAGGAGTAGAGCAGGTACAGCATAGTCCACGAATGAGCAAGGCGAAGGTCCACCCATTGCTCGATAGAAGGTACTGGATCGATGGTGTAATATTCAGATGGTGTAATATTCAGTGTCCACTACCGATGTGCACCCACCCCTTGCAGCGAAAACATTCTGCAATCGGTTGCAGACAATCTTATATGCTAGCCCCACCGTTGAACGCCGTATATGATTTCCCTAGTGTAGCATGTGCATGAAAAAACCCCAACCCCCGTACATGGCTGCTCCTACGCCTCCCTCCGCTGCTCGAGCACCCGTGCATGTCTTGCGAATATCACGCCAGTCCTTCCCTTCTTCCGCGTACACTCTCGAAGTCCCTGTCCCAGGACTTAGAAGAACAATTTTAAGAGCTCGAATATGGCGCCCCCGGCGAGGACGAAGCCGAGGAGAACTGTCCACGCGTCAGTATCGCTGTCCAAAGCGCGTCTACCCACAGGCATGCCCGCTGTGGCGTGCTTTGCTGGGGAGGTGCAGGGGCTGGGGGAGAAGACGCACTTATCCAGCCTTTGCTAATGGGGCTCTTGAAGTCTTGCTTCCGTACTTTCACGCGCTCCTCCACGGGCTTGCCCATCTTGCCCTGCTCGTGGCGGGCGTAGCGCGCGTTGGCGGCGCGTTGCTGGGGTGTTTGTGCCTAAGGGATTCCGTTAGTGTGCGGGCTCTCGCCATATATCGCGCGGTCCTGTCTGCCTTCGAACACGTGGAGTATGCGGGCGTGGTGCATCGCCGTGCGGGTGCCGGGGATGGATGCGTGCGTACCATTGCGAGTGTGGGTGTGGAGAACGGGTCTGTAGCGGTGCACAATTGGCGCAAATCAGAGGGGAAGCCTTGGTGAAGCCTTGGTAAAGGAGGGAGACGAAAGGGTGTTGTGTGTGTGTGTGTGTGTGTGAAGGAGCGAGAGGTGCGTACGTAGTGCAAGGTGTCGAGATCGGAAAGAGTGCGCACGGACCACACGCTTGCGGAGTGCACCGCGGAGGTTTGCCAGAGAGGGATTCGGCGCGCACCATTGACCAGCGCGCCTCGTCAGAGCATTGCAAACATCCCGCGCAGCCGTGGGAATTCCAGGACGCATTAAGCACAAGCACAGTTTCGAAGAGCCATACTCAGTCCGGAGAAGATCGGTGCGCGTTGCGTGGACGGCTGGTACCTATTGGACGAAGAGCAGGAAGCTGGGAAGACCTCAGGCACGCATCTCTCGCAATGAACTCAACCCGCCTCCTCCGCGCCTCACTACGGACAGCCGGGGCTCCTCGCTTTGCAGGAAGATACTCGACCAAACCCTCCGATCCCGCACCGCCAAAACCTCACACACCATCGCAACATCCACCGCCGCCGAAGCAGCCCTCGCGAGTGGGCGCCTTCTACCGCAACAACACATATCCCGTCCTGAAGTCCTTCCTCCTCGCTCTGTTTACGTACCAGCTCGCCTACTACGCGTGGCTGAAGCTCGAGGTGGTGGAGGAGAAGCATGAGCAGCAGGGTACCATCCGAGGGCTGGAGGAGGAGGTCAAGCACGCGGTGAGGAGTGCGAAAGAGAAAGCTAGTGGGGTGCTGAAGGAAGGCGTAGCTGAGGTCAAGAGCGGGGTGGAACAAACGAAGAAGAAGGGGTGGTGGCCGTGGTAATGGGCCAGATCAAAGTGTGAAGACACCGCAAGGCAGATGCCACGATCAAGTCGAAGAGAAGCGTATTATAATTACAACGAACCCTATGCTATTTTGCCAACCCCGCATTCCAGCCTCATCTCCATAATCCATCAAATGCATTTGCATACACGCTCGCATCCCAGACCCATCCCAACCACAACTCCATTACATCTTCATATCTACTCCAATCCCTTACGAGCTACAAAATTCGCATGCACTATCAAAGTCTCGCCATCCACGGCGATACAACTAATTTCTTCACCTAGGCTTGTAATTGCAGTTTGAGAGACTTTCTCGATCTCGTCGCACGCACGAGCGTACCCCCCATTCCGCATACCGGTTTGCCACGGCACCGCCCAGCTCTCGTGGGCGGGGCGGCGAAAAAAAGCAACGACTTGGGACGATAGTTGGTTCCAAACTGATGGGCCCTGTTGCTCATCATCGTATTCTTGTTCCAGGTCGTGCCACTCGCGATACTTCACTCGGCTCGACATGACGAAGCAAGTACGGGCCGAAGTAGCCTCGGGCCTCCAGGTCCAGGGCTTTTGCTCCAGCAAACAGTATCAGAATCTTGTTGCAGCTCTTTTTGCTCTTCAGAAAGAAAGAATTAACCGAAAGGGAAAGGATTGTGAATGCTCCACGTTAATTTTGACTCCAAAAATGCCCAAAGGAAACATTATACAGTAAACCAAGACAAAATCGGTAGCAGATGCGGAGGAAGATGCAAAAAAAGCTGATGCTCGGGATCAAGTGGCTAATACCAATACGGTGCGAATGCAAAAGCAAGCTTAAAGCCCGTCCATGCCCCGAACCAGGTCGTGTAGTGAATCATCGGCGCTTCCTTGCGTTCCGCCATTTACGTTGAACTTGTTCTTTCTGGCCGCCATCTTGCCCCATCCATCGTCGTCATCATCTTGTACCACCGGAGATTTGTTCTTGAGGATGCCTTTGACCATTGCGGGGTTCTGGCTTGCGCCGCCAGATGCTTGCAGTGTCATCGAAGAGCTGGACTTCGTGTCGGTATGGGTCGCCACGGGTCGATAGCGAGCTGAGAGGCCTATATTCGACCGCTCCGAGGGTGCTATTGAAGGTGTATAGCCGTTCAATAGTGGAGGTGCTGCCATGGAGCCACCCAATGGCGTGGAATGGGGTCTGTGTGGCTGCGGCGTCTGCTGGGAGCCGACCGGCATTATCGACATGGGCCGCTGGATGCCGGGGATGTTAAGGAAGCTGGATGAGGTCATCGACATGCGCGGATCCTGTTGTGGGTGCAGCATCTGCTGATTGGGGAACGCCATTGACATTCGTGGATCTGACATGTTACTCGGGAACGCCATCGACATGCGCGGATCCTGTGCTTGCTGCATCTGCATTTGCTGGATTTGCATTTGTTGTGCTGCAAGCATTTGTTGCATTTGCTGAAACTGCTGCATCTGCATCATCTCGTTTTGCTGCATGGGGTACGACATTTGTCCGGGCATCATGGGCATCGCCATGGGACCTCCCATCATGTTCATGTTCATGCCCATTCCCGTACCTTGCATGCCGGGCATCATCGACATCCGTGTGCCGGTTCCAGACTGAACAGGTGAATTCATCTGTGCTCCGAGCATTCCAGTGAATGGTCCCTCTGTAGGCTTCTTGTTGGACGCGCCGCCCATGTACTTCTGCTTGGTCATGTCTCGCATGTGTATTTGCTCGACTAGAGATGGCGCGCCCAGTTGAGGCTCAGGGTAGCCCATCGTGGGCATGTTCATGTGCATATTGCTGACAGTGTCGCCTGCGATAGAAGCCGGGCCCCGATTGTTGAAGCCCATAGACTCTCGGACTGTCGGTCGAACAAGTCCCCCTCCAATGAACGACGCGTGAGGATCATCTGGCAGATGTCGAGCAAAAACGGGACGGAATGCCGAGGCACGGCTGTCGCCAGGCCCAGCCGAGGCTGGTCGGTCGGGTAGATAAGATGGAATAGCGTTGGCGGGTTGCACGGGGGTTTTGCCCTGGTTCTTGTTAGGGAACCCGTGTTGCGCAAGTATGCCTAGCGGGACGTCTTCGTCTTCCCATTCGTCGGCTTGTAGTGACGTTTCGGACGGGAAGCCCATGGTGAAAGACTCGTTCCTGCTTTCGGGACGGTTGAGAGTTCCAGGCGCAGTGGTGGTGCGGCGCATATGATCTCTCGCCAGGTCCATCTGCTGCTTCTTGCGTCTAGCTATTGCCTCCTGCGCCGCTCTCTCCTGGGCTTCTTCTTCGTCCTCGTCGTAATCCTCTTCATCGGAACTGTCCTGGTGTGACTGCGCCATTGCCCGCTGTTGCTGTGCGCGGAATTCGGCTTGCGTGAGGACACGCCGACCGGAATCGTTAGCAGGAGGCTGAGGCCGGGGCTGTTCTGCGGGAGGCGGCGCGACGGGCTGTGAGACAGGGGACTGCCTCTGCTTCGGCGGCGCGAACATGTTGTCGTCTCCACCTTCGGAGATGGGCGAGGTCACGGTGCGCAACGCAGCCTTCGGCGTGGTGATGTCGGAGCCCGAGCGCGACGAGAACGGAGTTTGCAGTGACGGGGCGGTCGAGGACGATTTGGAAGTATCTTCGTGCTCGGGAGAACTTTCGCGCTGCGATTTGTGTGACATGGCAGACTGGCGGGCCATGGGCGCGTCGCTGTCGTGGTGGCCGGGAGGGCCGCTCAGCTCCACGTCGGGGCTGTGAGAGGCGACAGGCGCATATTGGCCATATTTGTGGGGAGGAACAGGCGGTGGAGGAGAGTCGTTTTCGGGCGAACGCGGAGATGACATAAGATTGTCAGCGGAGCCACGGGAGTCCCAAGACTGGAGTGGAGCTTCGACCTCCAACTGGCGGTCGATCTTGATTGGCTCTGCGTGGAAGGTCCGCTTCCCCGCGAGAAGGGAGCGGCCGGGGGATTCGACGGCGTGCTCGGGAGGAGACGGTCTGCGGTCGAGCCCGCTGAAGAGATCGTCGAAGCTGGTCGACCCAAAGTTCATGTCGGCGTCAAGCGTCGGTGGCTTTGCGGTGCTCGCGTAGCTGGACGATGTCATGGCGCGCACGCGTCCCACTCCCCCCCCAGGGGACGGCGGCTCGCCATAGCCGCCGTACTCGGACGGCGGCACAGGAGGCAGCTGCTTCTTGTACGGGCTTGCAGAGATGCCGGCCGGCGAACTGCCGTGCTGTGCCATGTGCGGCCGGGGGAGTGCGAAGAGGTTGTCGCTGGGGTCGGTGTCGGCCGAGGAGGGAAGCGTGGAGGTCGAGCTGAACTGGCCGTTGTTGTAGGGCCGCGACGACTGGGTCCCACTGCTCGATTTGCTGTCCCTGGGCGCCGTGTTAGCTGGGAAGTCGCCTTCGGCCGCAGGAGCAGCATACCGCTTCGAAGACACAGGCGAGTCTTCGTCGAACGAGCGATTCCGCGACTTGTTGCCGGCACTGAAGCTGCTGAACGGGCGGAACTTGGAGGCCGCCTTCTCCTGTGCTCTCCGCTTCTCTTCGTTCTTGCGCCTCTCGGCCTCGGTCGTGCTCATCAGACGGAAGCCACCTCCACCGCCCGAAGGGGGTTCGGCGGGGGGGGCGGGGTCGACCGCAGTTGCTTCTTCCAGCACGTTGCTCTGGGACTTGCGGCGGCCCGCGAAGCCCAGCAACCCTGCCTTGACCATGCCGAGAAGTAGGAGACGGCGATGCTACCTAGCCTCACGACCAGACTGCTTATTGCGAAGCGAGGGACGAATGCATGCGGCGGTCGAACAGGCACAGTCGCTGCTCTGTGGAATGGGCGTACAACGAGGGGCTGGTCCAGATCTGCGTGGGAGACTCTCGGTCAGCAACGCACTGCGTGAACAGTGTCCTGGCATGCAGCGACATAGTCTTCCCCTTTCCTTCTTTTTTAAAAAAGAAGAAGAATAAGAATAAGGAAAGGCGTGAAACTGTCTCTGCGAGATGCCGGGATTACAGAGATTCCACGTCATGCCGGTCGATCGTTGCAATGCCTGCCATGTGCTCGTCCGCAAGCAACCAGAGGCGCTGCGGCGCAGGGGGGATTGAGGCTCCCACGAGCTTCGCAGACCAGATTCGAGCGGCGGCAGGGCAGTTGCGATGCTCGTGCCGTGTCGGGGGGGCCGGGGTAGGGGTAACGCAAGCAGAGGGCCACTTACCAGACACAGGTGGGCGGGTGGTAGCCGATGCGGTGCTCGGTGGCAGCGTGGAGGGCAGCGAGAGACGAGGAGAGAAGTAAAAGTGAGCTCGATGGCGTGGGCTGGAGGTCTGGGGGGGCGCGGAAGAAGGACAGGAGACGTCGACAGGCTCGGGCACGGGCCTCTCAAAAGTTGAAATGATGCTGGCCGCCGCGAGAAGGGAAAAATAGTGAGGAGTTGGCTCGCCTGGCTTGAGATGGATGGTCTGTCGATGCAACACACGTCGAACAAAGGATGCTACAGACTCGACATCATGTTCAATTGTTGCCCACGGCGTGCGGCATCACCGTCAGCAAGAGACGCGCTGTGGACATAATCCTCTGCATGTGCCGCGCGTGGCCTGGCGCCGTCTCGTTGCTGCAGCGTCGGCCCCAGGCAATACACTAGCCGTTGGACCAACCGTGCTCTATTCTCGTTTGGCCGAGTGGATCAGCCACTGCCGCTAATGCTGGTTCGAGGAGATCGAAATGCTTGACATGCTGCTCTCGCTAGGGATGCCGGATTACCGTAATTTTCGAAAATCCCTGTAATTACGGTAACTGTACAGATACGGTATTCCCACGTATTTGGTAACATCTTGGTAATGTCTTGGCAGGTGAATTGGGCCAATAGGAAGCTTGTTGTGCGACTTTTTGGCAGGGTAAATTGAGCCAATGGGAGCTTTCTTGGAGCTTTGATTACATGTAGAATCTTCTGTATTTGCTGCTACTGAGGCTGGGTATCCTGTGTATCTTGAAGTTGAGGGTCCTTAGGGTCCTCATCTACCCAAAGTTGATCACCTCCATGATCGTCGTCGTCAAGTTGTTCGAAGTCTCTCAACACCAGGCAAGCTGCACGAGTTTACAAAGGTAAAGGGCACCCCGGAGCTGTATGTGGCCTCTGTGAGCAGCAGATTTGCTTTCTCCGAGTCTTTTTGTGTGATAGAAAACACCTCTGGCCGCAGATGCTTTTGCCGGGCACCCCGCCGGCCCCTAGCCTCGACGCTATATAAGTTATATTTATTGTGCAGAAGTTTTAGAAACCTCATGTGATCGCGGAGACACGTCAGGCTCTTATTATGCCATACTTTTAAGCAGAATCGACATGTAACAATGGACCGGAGGCCGTCGTAGGTGATAGCAACGTCGTCAGACTCGGCCTGATAGGCTGGCATTATAACACCACAAAAGTACAACACCACCAAAGTATTAACAAAGTATTAACAAAGTACTAGATAATGCTGGGACAACGAAGGACGCAAGCAAGGTGCAATCTCCACATGAAATTTGCCCCTAATGCCATTCCTTCGGCTACATGTGTCCGCCTTGGCATACAGGTAAGCTATCGAGATACTTGTAATTACCGTATCATACGAAGAAAATACGGCATCTCGTAATTACGACGGCATCCCTAGCTCTCGCACAGCAATCAGGTCCTTCGAGACGCAGCACGCCAGAGCCCCTCCCAGCCGGAGGCCTGGTGAGAGCAGCAGGTGTTCAGCTCGCCGTCTCCCTTCCCGTGCACCGCACTTGGGGGGCGCAGGCGATCGCACATGCAGCACCCCAGCCTCGGCGGAAACGTCCCTGCTAGCGACCTTTGCCGTCTGTCCAGGGCTGTAATCGAGCAAGGTCTCTCTTCGGCGGCAATGAAATAAAAGAACATGGCAACATGGATTCGGCAACAGGATTTCGCATTCAGGCTCAATCGAACGAGCCTTGCTGATCGATCTTCGTGTTCTCCCAAGCTGTGGAGCGATACGAGTACGCGACCACGCCACATTTCGCTTGATTCCGGCGCTGCTTGCGTGCCTGAACATGGCTCCGCACTGATTTTATAGTACAGTACGTACGGCTAGGACCGAGTATGCAGTGCTTTGCAGGCATTGCGGAGGCCGTCTGAACTCGAGACCGACTCTTGGTTTGCAACTGTTCAGCTTCCCACCCTCTTCTTGCTCCATCCTCCAGAACAGTCTCTGACACGCACACTGCAACTCGGGCGGCCACGCGTCGTCGTCACAGCAGCACAACAAGCGCAAGAGAAGAACCACTCATGGCTCCGAGAACATGTTCGTGACGGCGCCTTAGCTACGCAATGCGAGGACCAGCACAGACCTGTACGCATCCCAATCCGGCTACCACTCCTCTGGAGGCCAACAACCTTCCAGCCTCATTGCCGAGGGTGCAGGTCGCCCAGCACCCCTGGCCGTAATGGCAGCAACTCTACCTCACAACGAGAATGAGGATCGAGATGACCAGCGGAGCGTCCAGGAGACGCGCAATCGTTACCCCGCGTACGGTGGGGACAGAGCATTGGTACTGGCCCTTGCTCCCCCTCACAGAAAGGTTCGACCAGCCATCATCGATAACACCAACTTTGGAAGACTTCGACAACACAAGAGCGGCGGTGTGTGTCCTATACTACGCTATGCCCTCCGACTTGCAAATTGCTTCTGCCGATGGTGTGCAGTTTGGTTGGGCCACGAACCGTTCCCACCACCCCAGCCACGGGCGGGACCCCTCCTTGTGGACCGTCCCGCGACATCACAGATGACGCCGTCGAGCCTTAGCTCTCCCGCCTCCTCCTCGTTCGGCTTCCTCTTGTACTCCCAACATCGAGCAGTCCAAGAAACTCGCCCAATCGAGTCTTCAGCTCATCAAACCTACCCGCTATGCCATGTTTCTTCCGGGCAGCTTGAATTCATATCTCTTCTCATCTGCAGGTCACAGATTCCATACCGATCCATCGCATATCACTAACGATCGGTACTCGCAACCTGTATTGTATCGTACGCTGCATGTGCCAAGGATCCTTGGTGCCCAGCCACGGTTCTATGGCTCCGTAAACCCACCGTTGGCTAGCGGTATCCCTAGGATTGATCGCTCGGAAAGTCGCCGTTTGGACCAAAATACGCCCAATCGACTTCTTCGATTTGCAGTGCACATGCAATATACTGCCGCTCGACGGCCTCTGTACAGGTCCAGCCTTCCTCATAGCACTTCAAAACTGGCCTGCACTTTTTACCCGCAGCTCCGAAACAGGGTTTGGCATGTGGGCTGAACGTTCTCCCGACCATGTCCTCCTGAAGTTATGCTAGACCAGATCTGGATGACCAACAGGATCAACTTGTTCTTTTGATGAGCATTTGAACATGCAGGACAATGTTTTGCCTCGAGGCATCTGGCTGTCCTCGTCCAGCTGCGCAAGGTCCGGACTTGTGAGCCATGGGAAAAAAGAGCCTTGTTACTCCTGGTTCCGTGGACAATTTGCGCTTGCCTTCGCAATATATGCCATGGTCGTCGAATACGACCATGGGAAGAGATAGGCACAGTAGGATCGATATGGGTACTATTGTGGGATACGGCCCGCTTAGGTGCGATCTGTCTGCGCCCGTTTTCGCCAATTGTGCGATGGATGTATCATGAGCTTGTTGCGCTGATGTGATGTGCAAGACGGCAGACGGCCGCAATTGGAGACGCGGGCATAACGAGCTCGCGGTGCCAGAGGTCATCCGTTTGGCAAAAGATGTGTGCGCACACGTATTGCCATTGCGAACATGTTAGCCTTACAACGCGTGCACGCTCGGTCACACTGGTCGTGCCTTATAGTGGCTGCCTATACGAGCATGCTTACTGCCGTCGATGCAGGCCAGACTTTGACACCTATGTTTTCCGGTCTAAGAATGAGTGGTGCTGTTCTGGTGACATACTGGAACCGACGAAAGAGTACCCCTCTCGGAAGCGGAGCAGGCGGCCGCGCCAATGGTTATCCTTCTGTCGAGCAGCGCAATGAACGAAATCTTGCGAATCGCGCTATGGGCTATGAGACTCCGGCATGAGTCTTACCTTACAGTAGTCGCTGCAGGGATGAGTGTAAACCTCCTCGGGCGGAGCATTGTATCGACCGGCTGATAGGACGTCCCTAAAGCGCTTGACACTAGCCTCTCTGTATGCCTGGTATCCGCGGTGATCTCGAGACGCACCATGAGAATCCGTATTCCGGTGCGGGAGGTCGGCGTAATGGATTGTCGCCGTCAGGGCTGGATCAGAGCTGACAAGGCCAGAGTATTGCATGTTTCCCTCGTGCATACGACGATATACAGCCAGAAAACGCTAGAGAGATTTCGTCGTGGTATATCGTCTCCCAGCGTGGGTTGTCGGCGACAGAGCTCGAAGAGCTGAGGCCGACGGAGCGTTGCAAGTGTCCGTTGAGTGCGCGACCATGTACGATTAGGAAACGCGGCTGAGCGCTCGCCGTGGCATTCCGTCTCCCAGCGCGGGTGGTCAATGTAGAGGGGCCTCAGGGTCTTGCAAAGCTGAAGACACCGCAACACTGTAGAAAGTCTCAAATGGGTGACGGCGTATGAGAAGGACGCGCGGAAACGGTCTCGTCGTCGTATTGCTCGACTTCGTCCAACTCAAAATGGAAATTGAATACGCTAGATGTGTCTGGCTGCAAGAGCAAGAGCGATAGCGAGGTAGAGCATGACAAATCAGGCCGGCGCATCATCGGGAAAAAGCATACGGGGTACATGATGTATCTTGCGTTGCGGGTGGTCTACTACGGAAAGTGCCGTGGAGACGCGTTGGTATTGCGGAGCTCGCGGCGTGCCTGCCTGTCCGCTGCCGTCTCCGTCCGCCCCTATATACTCCCCTCACTCAGTCAACTCCGCCAAGATCTACAATCTCAACCTTTTACGCCTGCATAGACTGCCAATCAGGCCGATAGATTTGTCGAGTTAGATGAAGCATGGACTGGGCATGTGGATGGCTCAGCGGTTTGGGGCTAGCACTTCGCACCTCGGACCCATCCACCAGGTGAGTCAACCGTTTCGTTAATGTCCCCAGTTCGATACCCCTCTTGTACTTGAAAAGTAAGCCTTACGATTTCTCCTGGGCATTGTGTTCATCAGGTTCTTTCGCTAGTTTTTGATAGCTGAGGGAATTTTTTTACTCTCCGGTCTGAAGCCAGAGACTTTAGGCATATAAAGTAGACATTTAGAGCGGCCTTTACTGTCTTGCATGGTCAGCCTTTCTCTGTCATCGCAACGCAGAGCGGAGCTCTAGTGAGCCTAGGCTATTTCGACACAGCCACCCCCACGCAATGGCTGGAGACCTTTGGGCCATCAATGTGAACTACGAGGGCTTAGACTCCTGTCAATGCGAGCTGCTATGCTCGTTGCTCGTGCTGTAGAATACCAGAGCAGGGTCACCCGCATCCTGATGACCTTTCTCACAAGTTCCCGAGGCGACAGCTTAGCATACCGTCCCAAAGCCTTGTCGCTACCTCATTCTGTGACAATGATTGTCCGGACTTGCAAGACTGAACGGTTATTGGCACCTATAATCGACATTTAAGTGCCTTCCTTGGGCGTATGGCCCGCAGCTCATGTATGCACCTTCCCATGGTATTGGTAACACAGCTGGACATAGCACATATTACTATGAGTAGGGACTAGATTGAATACCAGGATAAGTGTTCAGACCGATCCAGGTGGAGACCTGTTGCGGAGTCCAGACGAAAACGGCAGGCGCAATGCTTTACAGGGCGACTTCATGCGTCGTACGGAAGATTTTTTTTTTTTCGCTCACAGAATGCAGAGAAATGGCTCATTGCTCTGGCAGGCATGCCTCTTCGTTCTGTGTCCTGGCAGAGCATGCGCCTTGTTCCCTTTGCTTTGCAGGTCCAGCTACTCTGTACCCAATTCAACAATTGCATGCAAGGAAACCCAATTGCGGTCTCGAGAGTCTAGTCCTCTCCAGGCTGCCATTAGAAGCGCCAGCGGCCTTACATACGGAGATATGCCACTTGAATAGCATCGTCCGAGCATATTGTCGCGGTGTGTGTCGGTACCGTTGTAGCGGGCGTCTAGGCAGCAACCACCAACCGATAACCAATAACTAATGTTCACTGCGAATCAAGATAAAGAGTTTGCTTACTTGAACGCCTGTGGTACAGCCAAGATTCCGAGCTCAACTTCAGTCCACTTACCCCTTGTATTCCAATTGAACACCTTGCAGGGTAACTTGCTGCCTGCTATTTACCTTGCATTCCTGCAGCATTTCTACGCCCTTCCGGTGCCACGGCTAGCCGATACAAACTCCCTACCCTAAACTTCTTTTCGTTCACTCTCTCGCTTCTTTGCATTTTGTTGATGTAGAGTTGTCAACACTTTCTGGTCTATAGCGACGCTAATGCCCCGGAGACGAGCTATCACCTTCCGCTTGTCTGGACGCTCAATGCACACGACAGCCTTATAATCACAATGCTCGCCTCCTGACTGCACTTTGACATATGGATGAGTGGCTATTAGTAGACCATGTTTAGTTCCGTAGGCGACCCAAAGACCACACCATGGAAACACCACGGACGGACCGCACGAGCTCTTCGGAAGGGAAACAACGCCAGAAAACAGTGTTTTCACCGCTGTTGGCCTCCTTTCCCGAGGCAGGCACTTCCCTGTCCATAGAGAAGGCAGAAATGTTGTCCATGCTAGACAGATACCTCTCTGCAAACCTTTTCGCTCCACCGCGGTCCACCCTAGTGCCTGACGGCCCAGTCAACGACTCCCACTCAGAGGACGACTCCGAGGTTGACCCTGGACTCGCACAGGCCCCTGTGTCGCCAAATACAAGGCGCAAAACGTACGAGTGCAGTGTTTGCACCGAGCAACTGCCCCGCAGTGCCTTCCTCAGGAGAAATCAACTACCCGCGACGTGTCACGGCCATCTACTCCTTTCGAAACGGCGTTCCGGAAACACAAGTAGCGAGACGGATGCTCCACCTGCTACACCAGAAGCCGTATGTCGCTCCTGTCTATCTCGGTACCTCGTCGAGCAGTTCCGCACCCGTGGCGCAGACCGTGTCCAGTGCATCAAAACCGGATGCGTGCCGCCGAGCGCGGATCTCGCGTGGAAGTACTTCGCGCTCCCATTCCTGCCAGCAGAAGTTCAGGAGGCATTCGGCGAAGAGCTCGCACGAGGCGTGTACAGCAAGGACAGATGGGTGTGTCCAGCCTCCTGTGCAATCGAGGAGGGCTGGATCGCCACACCCGAGCAAACGAGCGGATGGCCGCACGTCGAGTGTCCAACCTGTCAAGGGACCTTCTGCGCGAGGTGCAGAGTGCAGTGGCATGCCAGCTTATCCTGTAAGAACTATCAGCGCGCAAAGAGGTGGGAAAAACACCTCCCTCAATCTACTCTTTCCTCGCCTGCTCCTCCCTCTCCTTCTTTTTCTGCATCGGCGCCATCAATCGTGACATCAACGGAGAGCGAAGATACGATCCAACACAGAAATACCCATGCCTACAAAAACAAGTGGGCAAACTACCGTTCCGTCCTCGAAATGCAGCACCGCGGCGCCCGCCTGTGTCCCCGCTGCCAGACGCCCATCATCAAAGACGGCGGCTGCGGTCATATGACGTGCGCGAAATGCGACCTGCATTTCAAATGGGGCCAAGCGGAGAAAGTGTATGCCGTGAAACGGGAAAACGTGGTCGCGAAGCGGGTTCGAGCTGGACCCGTGCGGTACGCGGGCGCGTGGGTGTGGCGGAGGAGGAGGCAGTGGGGGTTGTGGAAGGAGAAGAGGAGGTGGAAGAAGGGGTACGCGTGCGGGGTGGGGGAGGTGATGGAGGGGGAAGGGTACGAAGGGTACGAAGGGGAAGAGCGGGATGCTGAGGATGAAGATGAAGTTGATGATGAGGTTGAGTATGACAACGACAATGGTGAGGAAGAAGTAGATGCGGAGGAGACTGATAGAGATAACCATCGAAGACCGGTGAGGCGGATGAAGTTCTGGAAACTTTGGGGTGTGAGGGCGTAGGTGGGCAGATTTTGCTCTTGTCTTGCCTCTTTTTCTGGACCGCACTGTGGGGCCAGAAATCATGTAGCTTGGCGTCATAGTTGAGTCTGAAATGCCTTCACAGACGTACAACATTGTTCACGCACGAAGTATAGTTAGCTAATCCCACTTCGACCAGACATAGAGGACATCTCCCTCTCTCCATTCACCCCACTATCCTTCTTTGAACATTGCGCAGCCATGTATACACGACCATTACGATACGAATACAATTTACACTCCGCCAGATCCCTTCTGAATGATTTTTTTTATCCCCGTTGCGTTCCTGAACTGAATTACTCTCCTCAGCTCAACTTTGACAAAGGAACGGTTTCAACCTACAGTTCACTTAACCTTAAATTTTAACCTCGCATTCCAACACAAGACTACCCGTTCAACTTACCATGCCTTGGTATCGTCCATGGCCGTGACTTCATCTACGTGCCCGTAACTCATGGACAACCGTATTCTGAGCCAACATTCCCTTCCGTCGTGACAGCCGCCCTTAGTTTGCGGTCGAGTCACTCCTCTCGAGGGACACTCAAGCTTATCTAAATCTTATCCATCAAGGTCCTACAAACCTTTCACTAAGTCAAGGCAAATAGATACTACCATTTTGACAAGAATTAATCAAATTAGGCCAACGTATGCAATCCTTGCAATCGTACATTGTATAGCGTTTGATAAGCTTCCATGCTCCGGTTGACCAACCCGACCAACCTTTCGCCCAGCACCTCACCAAATTCGTCCTTCCACTCCCCTCTTAATCGCTCCATATCAAGATCGCCAACATCGAGCTTCCCCTTATCAATGCTGCTGCTTGCCAATATCGTGCTTTTCATCCTTCTCTCCATCTTACCGATGCTACTCAGCTCTTCTTCACGTGCAGCCTCCCATGCGAACTGCACCTTGTCACTGTTCAGACCAACTGCCTTGGCGTACTTCCTCACGAGTCTTTCATCCCCTAGATCACGTGCATCTAGCACGATTGGGTATTCTATGCCGTCCACAAAGCTCCTGCGATCAAAGTCGGCCGCTGCTTGAGTGTAGAATTTGTACAAAGACAGACTCCAGTGGAATGTGCACTCCCACTGATTGATTTTCTCTTCGTCGATTACTGCTGGAATGCCTTGGCTGTCAATAGAGGTGCGAAGACAGCTTGGGAACGTGAGAGCGGGGTGGCGGATGAGAAAGGTTGGTTTGACGCGCTGTAGGAGAAAAGCGTCAGGTACACACGTTATGTTGTACTCGTTTTTGACTTTGAGATTCTGCATTGCGTTCCAGTTCGCCTGAAAATCAGTTGCACTGGAAGTGTCGCCATTGTCATAACCGTAGAGGGGTGCTTCCGCGAGAGGGTCTACCATCCAGTTCAGATGCTCTTTAGCGAAGGTAGACTTCCCTTGTAGCTCGGCAGTTTCAACTAGTTGTAACCATTCATCAAAGCTATTCTGCAATGCATCTTTCAGAGCGCCATTCTCTTCTTTGGTCCACTCGCGGATTGGTCTTCCGGGCAAACCGTGTCTGAAGCGCGGTGTTGCTGCGGAAAGAAACATATAGCCATCTTGACCACTGGAGTGACGATAAAGCGTTTGTTGTGCTGGGAGATTGAGTAGCTTGAGCAGCAGATGAGAGGCAGTGCGAGGGATTGTGAAGACCACGTTGTGGATGCATTTGGGAGTTGTTTGAAGCGAAGAGGGCTGAACAGTTGCCATGATGATATGTGGAGGTAGCACAGATTGATTCCTGTCTTGTGTCCTAGAGTACGCTAGGGAAGGGCATCGGCCGCAGGCAGTGCATAATATATGTAGGAGATACACTCAAAGGCGAGCGGACACATTCATGTACCAGTGCAGGATCTAAGAAAAGATGAGCCTAAGCCGAATTTGGGCTTGAGGAGCCTGTAGACTTCGCGAAGTCCTTCCACATGTTGCGAGAGGCATTCTTAGTGCGTGTTTAGAGTACATAGTGACCGATAACGTAATTCGTCAGCTTATTGATGCAATGCCGTCTCGTTTTGCATCTTTGTCGAAAATCAGCACGGCTGTCCCAAAGCCTGCTCTAATAGCGTGTCCTAACAGCAGGCATATGCGCTTCACCATGATTATAATGTGGACTTGTGGCACGAGTAGTTGCTTGCTCCGCATTGCCAAGGGGATGCCTTAGGACGGACCAACGTCGCAGTGAGGGGTTTATGTAGCTTCGGAAATAATCGGAGATATGACGACGTCCCTATCATAAACCTGTCACCCTTTCCCCACCTACTGCCAAAAATCAGTCTTGTCAGTTCTCATCTTGTATTTGGGTCTCGTCCAGAGTGAATATAGTACTACCTGAACCGTGCCTAGGTGAAGAGTTCCGCCTTAGTCTGCCTACGTGAAACTTTCAAATGTTACCGTACCATAGGTACATTTTTGCGGTTCGCCACCCCAGTCTTGGGCAGTCTCCGAGATCTCGCCTCTCAAGGGTGTAACCAATATACCTAGGTAGCTCCTTCTTAGGGCTCGTAGGACTGATCGACGGGCCTTCCACCGGCGCTAACAGCATCCGTGAAAATTGCGCACGAGAATTGACTGCCTGATTGACAAAATGCAATATCGGTAGCGTACCTTTAGGTGCGACTGATGAAGAAGTGGTTGGTCACCAGCCCAAATACGCAAAATACGACACTGTCACATAACGAAAGCAACCTTCCAGGCACACAATGTAACCAAGAAAACAAAAAGAACGCATAAGAAACAAAAGGGTGTTGTGTATGTTTAAGTGTGGTTGACACAAAGTTCTAACGCTACGAGTCGCATCCGGACGATCTCCGCGACCATTGGCGTTTGGGCCCTTTTTCGCACACCTCAGGCCAACCATACCGAGAGCGGAAAAGCCTTACAGCATTGAGGCATTGCTGCGCGATTCCTCATACAGAAAGGAAACCTGAGATGCTTTGAGGTATGCTTGTATGCATCAGGCACCTGAGGCTGTGCTATTTCCCAGGTAGCGGAAATGGCTCTGATTGGTCAGACCAGCCCTGCTTCGTCCATTTGGGCATGGTGCACGAAACGATCACGCAATCACAAGTTTCCTTCATGGCAAGTAAACGCCCGCATGTATGGGGAAATCAAACGCATAATGTTGAACACTGCCATTACCATGGATCAGCTGTTTCCAGACTGCAGACACAATGATCGCCTTTCCCGCCCCATTCGCAAACCAAACTGCCGCCAAAAATAGGGTTGAGCACTACTGGAGTCTGTCTTTGGATGTTACGATCAACACCTCGCCCGACATCCCTGCGTGTCATCGCCGCGTAAGATAATTTTGAGGAAGCTTTCTCTCTGGCCGTTTCGAGATCGTACCCTGGATGAAGTCCGCAGTATCAGAATGGATCATCTCCAAGGAGGCTGTGGCCCTCGCTCCAAGATATAAAGACCACTAGAAGTTCAGTCTTTTTGAGAATCAGTAGCTTTGACTAGGGGTTTCCGCATCTGCCTCTTCTTGATTGTTTGTTTTTTCATTACCTTCTTCCTGGCGGAGAAAGCAGGCCCTTACATTAATTTCCATACAAATTGCAACTTTTCACCTCCTCACAATGGCCCCACTTCTGAAGGTTTTGGTTCTTCTTAATTGTAAGACGTCCTCGATTTTCTGGGAAGAGACATCGCTGACCTTGGAACAGTCTCTCTCTACGCTGCTGCCCAAGGCACGCAATTCATCACTGGCAATTGCACATCTGACGCCGACTGCGCTTCTGTATGTTGCGGATTTAATTCGGGCAAGTGCGCAGCTCCGATACCTGCACAGGAAAGAGATGGGGGATGTGGCTTTGGCGATGCAACACCCAATGCCGGCCCTAACGCGAATACTGGAGCTGCAGCGGGCGGCAACGGGAACACAGCCGCTTCGAGCAGTGCAGCAACATCTCCAGCTGCTTCTTCGGCTGCTGGGGCTGGATCCGGAAAAGCATTAGGGACTCAGTTCATCACGGGCGCATGCGCATCGGATGCGGAGTGCCAATCCGCTTGTTGTGGGTTCAAATCTGGCAAGTGCGCTGGCCCAGCGGTAGCGCAAGAGCGTGATGGGGGATGTGGATTCGGAGACGCCCAGCCAAATTACAACGCAGCAAAAACTCTCCAGGCACGCAGTCTTGGAAAGTTTGGACCAAGTTTCATGTGAGCCGTTTCCGGAGAACAATTTGAAGAAACAGTATGAGGGAATAATAGGCTGGGGAGTTTATTGGTGGCGAATATATGAGGTTGAGGTTGCAATCAGTTCATAGCATCTGTTGAGCAGAATTCATTTAATCAGGAAGCTCTTTACATAAGCGTACAACCCATTGTATTAATAGACTATTCCAAGATTTTTGTGACCTCTGTAAATCACCGATTGCCTATGATATTATTTTTAGACCTTAAGACTCTACCTTTTCCGTACAGGTACGATAGGTAGTAATAAATAAATAAATAAAAAGCTTTTAGTATAATTAATAAGATAAGGGAAGATTATAACTTACTTTAAAATGTAAAGACGCGCACCTTTATAAAAATTAAAATTTATATACTAATAGTATAGTAATATAATAAAATAAAGTATTAGGATAATTGCTTTAAGAGAAGGGATAGTATTATAATTATAAACTTTATAAAAATAAAAAGACTAAATAATTACGCTAAGAGGATTATTATTAATAAAATAATTAGGTTAGAAAAACATAAAAAGACGCGGGGTAGCTTAGGTTAGTAATTATATAATATAGTTCTGTATAAGTATGAAGTCCCGTATAAGGATTAGGACTATAGTAAGTTTTAAGGACTACCTCTAAAAGGAAGGCCTTAGCGGAACTATAAAGATAATTTAGATAATAGTAAAGGATAAGATAAATAGTATATAGTCTAATAATTTTTCTATACCTTTCCTACTCCTTATAGTTAATTCTCTTAATACTACGAGTATATCTTTTATAATAGATTAGTAAATCTCCTAGTTCGTTATTCTATAGTTTATTTTAGAATTAGATTATTTATAATCTACTGTATTGTCCTCCCTAGCTTTTAACTACTAAATATCTATAAGGAGTTTTATCCTTAACCTATCCTCCCCTCACTCGGAACAGGCTTAGGTACGTATAGCCCTTTATAACATTAAGGCCTTTAAATATATTTTTAAAATAGCTATTAAAGCTCTTCTTGCTATCCTTACCCTCCTTATTAATTAAACTATTATTATTATAATTAAAGCCTTAGCTAGCGTAATAATAGATGCCTTCGCTACTTACGTAAGCACTTAAAGCTTTTATAGTTACTTATTTAGTAAGTTAGCGTCTATTTAAGAGCTCTTTAATACCTTAAAAAAGGCTTTTAGTATTTTAATTTACGTTTTTAGTAGCTCTTCTGGCGTATTAGTAAGCTTAATAGGCTAGCTAGCCATGCCACGAGGCAGACTATTGTCCTTAATAGCTTTAAGCATGGGGACGCGCACGCGTTGGGCAGAAAGGGGGGTGCTACTAGTAGCTTAGATTACGCGTTTAGATAGCATGCTAGTGTAACAGGAACAATCGCTCGTCGACACGAGAACCCTTGGCTAGTCAAGACAGGATTCGAGATCATCCGAAAACCGACACTCATCCGTATCGGACCAATTTCGGATCTATCAGACCGATGGGGAACTACGAATCCGATTCGGACCTATTTCGGATCCATCAGACCGACGGTCAACCTATGGCAGTTATGTGCTAGCTAGCCATCTGGGAAGAGGTGTATTTAGAGGAGCTTGGGGCCTTTGTAGTTCAGTACCTTTTCCGTATCCTTTCGTACCAGGCCTATAGGCACTTAATTCATTCGAGGCTACATTCTTATACACGCACTCCCACATGCCTCTGCTAGGAGATACGCCAACATCGATCCTTTGAGTGACCTGCGCCGATACAGCTAGGCTATTAGCAGGTCTAATAACACTAATAAGTACGCTAGAGGTACTTTAAATAGCTTTAATAATATAAAAAGTACGTAATATAAGTAATAGAGACGCGTTAGGTAAATATAAGATAGCTAGGTAAAATATTTAAAGCCCCTTAAGCTAGTGCTAATATAATAATAGCTAATTATAACACTAATTTAGCTACTAATAACTTGGTATTTAGAGCTAATTAAATTTACTAAATTTATAAATTAAGCTATTTACTAAGACTTAAATTCCTCCTAAATCTAAATTAGGAGACTTAATTTAAGAGGCTTATAGATTTATTAACTTAAAAAGTTAGATTTGCAAGTATACTTGATTTTTGACAAGTGTGGTATTAAGGGCAGCGGTTGAAAGCTAGTATGGGGTCAGATGTATTCGGTGGGAGAGAGACGAAAGGCTCGGTCATGGTTTGAGTAGAATGATATGCAGCAAGCAATCGAATTGAGCTTCATGACGGCGGGCTCAAAAATTGACTACATCAATGAGTCGTTCCAAGGTTGCCCACATGTTACGAGACAGTGAGGCCCTGAATCGATGGCCATGATGCATATGGCCGTAGTATATGCATCCAAGCTCCGCGCGTGACCTCATCCGGTGCGAGGCTTTTGAGGAATGCTTAATATTGTTGTGTTGGTGGAGGTAGAAAGAGGCGCGATCGCCAAGCACTGCCCTCAAATAAGGCGAACCCCACCGTAATGGCCGTCACGCTGCTTTCCACGGTGCTCCGCATCCCATACCGCTTGCTAAAGGTATTCACGATGCCCGAGGACGAAGACGCCAAATATTACCACGACGATCCGGCATGGGAGGACGTCGAGGCGATTCCGCAAGACGACGGGGCGCTGCACCCGCTTGCTGCAATTGCGTACACGGATGAATACAGCGAGGCTATGGGCTACTTGCGCGCTGTCATGGCCAAGAATGAGTACAGCGAGCGTGCACTGCAACTTACGGAGCACATCATCTCCATGAACCCAGCCCACTACACCGTCTGGTAAGGCAATTTGCGTGCGCCCTGTAGTCGCTGTGTTTCGCATGATGTACAGAATCCTGACACGTGCAGGCTCTACCGCGCCAAAATCCTGCATGAGATCAAGGCCGACTTGCGCAAAGAGATTGACTGGCTGAATCCGACGGCGCTCCAGCATCTCAAGAACTACCAGATCTGGCACCACCGCCAAACAATCGTCGATGCACTTGGTTCGCCCAAAGGCGAGGCCGACTTCATCGCGATCATGCTCAAAGAAGATTCCAAGAACTACCACGTCTGGAGCTACCGGCAGTGGTTGGTCGGGCGCTTCAACCTGTTCGACCAGGAGGACGAGCTCAGGTGGATAGAGAGCATGATCGAGGCGGATGTGCGCAATAACTCTGCATGGAACCACCGCTACTATCTACAGCGTGGCAAGCTCGGAAGTGAGGACGCGGTCGCGAGAGAGCTAGAGCATGTGACTCAGTGCCTCCCATGGCAGACGGCGGGCTGACGTGAACAACAGGTATGCAAAGTACGCCATCCGAAAGGCACCGCAGAACCAGAGTCCGTGGAACTACCTCAAAGGCATTGTTCGCGCTGCCAACCTTCCCGCGTCGACGCTCAAGGAGTTTGCGCTCGAATTCGCCGACGTGCAACGCCCGGACGACATCTACTCTAGCCATGCGCTCGACCTGCTGGCCGACGTGTACGCAGAGGAAGAGGGCAGCAGAGACGACGCCAAGCAGGCACTGGAGCTGCTTGCGACGAGGTTCGATCCCATTCGGGCGCACTACTGGCAGTACAGGAAGAGCCTGCTCGAGGGGCAAGCAATAGCAGCATAGTACTCGTAGCAGCAGTATTGCTACGTGGTATGATTGAAGCAGCGGCGTAGGTGGCATTGCTATGATTAATAGTTCCCTGTGAAGCGGCTGCGTTGTGCCGATGCAGAGCCGGGCGGTGTGTCACGGTAGAACGCCTGCCGTCGATAGCCGCTCAAGGAAAGGCCAACCGTGTTTAGGTCTCAGATCCACGGCGCCCGTTTGCACCACACCGTCTCCCAACGCGTCGGCCCGTCATGGAAAAGTCATCGCTGAGCTCCTCGTTGGCCTCCATGCGATAAGGATTTCCGTCGGGAAATTGGCTGCGATTATTCATTGCGAGGGGCAGACCGCGGGAGGGTATATAGGTAGTATAGCGTACCGTCAACCTCGATAGCCACTCTTGTCTCTATCATCGCACACACATCCGCTTGCTGTTGACTTAGACGATTGTTTTCGCAAAACCTTCCTACTATCCAGCACACAACGCCGGGCGACAGCATTCGGACAGACCAGAATGACTTCTGCAGCCTCTCTCCAGTCGTCACAGGAGCAGTCCAGGCCATGGGTCGAGACGCCGCTCCGGGAGTCGTATGCCCTCTCTCAGGCCGCGGGATGGTACGGTCATGCTCCAGCTGCACTTCAACCCTTCCATCATGCTGCGTCGCCTTCGTTGTCTCCACGTGATTAGCCATTTCTAAATCGTAGAAGCAGAATCTTCCTCAAGATGGAGACCCTCCAGCCCTCTGGATCGTTCAAGTCACGGTAAGCCCTGCATCTCCGCCCTATCAGGAAACCGATCCTGACTCTACGCAGGGGCATAGGGCACTATCTCCTTCGACGCGTTGAAGAACTTGCGTCGCACATTGCCAACCCACATATCTTCTGCTCTTCCGGCGGTAATGCGGGCCTGGCTGCTGTGCACGCTTCCCGCACGCTGGGCCTACCCTGCACCGTCGTCGTGCCCTCGACGGTCAAGCAGCTGATGGTCACCAAGATCAGGACTGCGGGCGCGTATCAAGTGCTGCAGCACGGCGACGCATGGGCGGATGCAGACAAGTTTATGAGGGAGCACTTGATGCCGCAGGTACAGCCCCTTCCCCTCCCCTTTTTTTCGCCGACCGCACCCACAGCATCACCAAAAGGGCTAGAAATGCTAACAGTCTGGCTAGGCCGGCGAAGCAGCCATCTACGCGCCTCCCTTCGACCATCCGGACATCTGGGCCGGCAACTCCACCCTCATGTACGAAATCGCCGCGCAAATGCCGCCCAGCGCCCCCGCCGACATCGTCGTGTGCTCCGTCGGCGGCGGCGGCCTGCTCAACGGCGTCGCCATGGCGCTCGACGACCTTCAGCTCGCCGCTTCCACCACTGTCGTGGGCGTCGAAACCGCAGGTGCCGAGAGCCTCGCGGCCGCTGTGCGCGCCGGTCAGCTCGTCACGCTCCCGCGCATAACGAGCCAGGCCACATCTCTAGGATGTGCACAGGTCACGCAAATGACGCTGGATGTTGCGCAGCGAGCAACGTTCCGCGGCGTTGTGCTCCCCGATGCCGAGGCCGCCATGGGATGCTGGCGACTTGCCGACGACGAGAGGGTCATGGTGGAGCTGGCGTGCGGCGTTAACGTTGCGCTGTGCTATGATGGGCGCTTAGAGAAGGCGCTTGGTCGCCCTGTACGGCCCGATGAGAGAGTCGTCATCGTGCTGTGCGGTGGGAGCAACGTCACTGTCGATATGTTGGCTGAGTGGCGGAAAGAGTATGCGTATCTGGAGCAGCCGCTTCGCTCTTCGCCCGAGCGTGAATCTCGGCAACAGGACCAGAAGGAGGACGTTTATGAGCCTGCGGTACCGGAGAGGGCGCCCGTGCGGCCGCAGTGGCCGGGGGTTGAGGAGGTGCTGCAGTTGGAGGCGAAGCTGTGAGATCCTCACCCTCTCTTCACCTCCTGTGGCTGTCCTTGGGTAGTCCTCTGAACACTCTTCCCATGTTTTGGTTGGATTTGATTCGAAGCGGCATTTAGCGGTCCCCGGCAATCGACAAAATGGCGGTTGGTTCTTTGTTTCCTGCATAGCGGTCCCCGGCAACCATGACGAACTGGCGGCCCGCTCCTTGAGATATCCCCATAGAACGTTTGTTACATGCAGTTATTTTGGCGGTCCCTGGCAATCGTACAACTGGCGGCCCACTCATTAATACAATAATCTACTATATGTATCACCTATGCCGGACTCTCGATGACTTCGTAATACATACATGTTCCACTTGAAAAGGAGCAGGGGGAATCAAAGCCCACTCTTCTCCTGCCACGGATTCCTTATCTGATCCTCCAGCGGCACCATGGTCTTCTGGAGCTTCGCTGCCACTTCGTCCGCCTCTCTCCACACGCGCAGTATATTCCGCCCCACGATCTTTCCCACGTCCTCATCGCTGATACCCTGGCGAAGCAGCTCAGCCACCAAGTCCGGGAACTTGGAAATATCCTCCAGCCCTGAGGCGTGCTATCGATACCATCATAATCCGTGCATAACCCGACGTGGTCGTACCCAATAAGTTCGCCAATGTGTCTGATATGCTTGACCACATGCTTCAGCGTCGAGTTCTCCGGATCGAAGATCGGGAGATCGCCAGGCGTCTCCCCAGGCTTACATGAGATAAAACCGGGGCTGAAATTCACCATCACAATGGAATTTCGTTTCTTTACCAAGTGCAAAATGTCGTCAGGCACATTGCGCGGATGTGGATAGATGGCGTGCGCAGAGCTGTGACTGAAAATGGGCGGCACAATAGACCCTTTCCACGCGGCGGTGCCGTTGCCGATGAGCACGTCGCGCATCGTGGCGACGCTCACGTGCGCGAGGTCGACCAGCATGCCCAGCCGGTTCATCTCGAGCACGAGGGATCGACCCGCGAGCGAGAGGCCGTGCCAGTAGGGCGTGGCGATGCGCGCGCTGAAGTCGTCGTTGGACTCGAGCGCGGCGTCGGCGTATGCGTTGTGGCAGTTCCACGTCAGCGTTGCATAGCGCACGCCGAGTTTGTGGTACAGACGCAGCATGGAGAGGGAGTTGCCAATTTGGTGGAGACCTTCGATGATGACGGGCGAGATCAATGTACCATCTTTGAAAGCTTTTTCGGCAGCATGGCTATCCGGACTCAAGGTGAAGTACTTGGGATACAACTGGCCGAGGCGGTTGTACGTGTCGAGCGCTTCGAGTGCCATTTTGACGACTAAAAGGATGAGTATGGTTTAGAGGGATAGGGAGGAAGTGACTGGCTGGGTGCGTATTTCGAGGTGGAGAAGTCTGTTCCGTTTCCACCTGGGCAGGGCATGAAGGCGCTCCAGAAAGCGCCGCCTTGCATGCCCACCTCTAGGCGGGGGAGATCCACGTGCTGTGGGAAGCCGCCATTTTCGAATTTCTCCTTGAAGTCATGGCCGTAGATGTGGTTTTGGTACAGGCCACGGAGGGAGATTAGGAGATCGTTGTGACCATCTATATGGAGTAAGCAGTATGTTTATATGAAAGTTGACCGAGGTTCTCACCGATGAGGGGATTCTCTTTCAATATCTTGTAAGCTCGTTGCTCGAATGTGAGGCTTTCCAGCGCATGACGAAACGATTTGTTTTGGAAGAGGTTCGACAATGGATGTAGAAAGAAATACACTGTCTGTAGCAGTACCGTGACGAGTAGGGTGATGATGAAGCTGCAGTCTGCTCCACGTCTCGGACGATACCGGACTGCTTTCCCATAATCTCGCTGAGTAGGATACCGCAGGTCGGTAATGGGCAAGCACAACAGTCGTCGTGTCGCAGTTCGACATGGATATTGATTACGGAATCATCAATCGTGTCTATTCCACTTTGGGAAGGTGGCTTGGGCTCGCAAGCGTTCCTGGATCCTTCCTCAACCCACGCAGACGTGAATTGCTGCCGCTTTACAACAAAGCACATTTCGTGGCCATCTTGCTGCTGTTGTGTTGCCCGTTTGTAGATATGGCCATCTTCTCTGCATACACCATCATACGTGGGCTGTCGCTCTTCCACATCACCCTCGCCGTGTTCGTGTTAAGGAACCCCAGGATGGTAGCAGAGCAGAACATGGTCTTCCTGCTAGGGGAAGCCATGCGGCTGGTGAGTCCCGCGGATAATCGCACATATATTGAGCCAAAATTGATGTGTCGCCCAGCCTACGCCTCGCGAATTCCTCAAACCCTCGGCAACGACGGCCTTCATCGCAGTCCTCCTCGCCTTCCTCGGCCTCACCGACCTCACCGCGCTATCCATGTCAGAAGAAGCCACCGAAGCATACTGGGGCACTCAGACACCTGTCAGGCTCGCCTTCCTCTTCGGTCTGACAGGCTACTCGTATGCATTTAAGCAGGGAGGTGTGTTTGGGAGCAGCGGAAGCGGTGCGGGTGAGCATCTGAAGAATAGCGTTGTCTTCGCGTTTGGATTCGTAGAGCTTACCGTCTGGTTCTGGGTGAGTCCATGCGCCGGTTTGCCTGGTCCAGGAGAAGGGCCGCTGACAGGGTGCAGGTCTTCATCACGTTACGCGACGAGCGACGCCAGAGAGCCATACGCCTCATGGAGAAGAGGCGGGCGGAGCAGAACATGTTGTAGCAGTAACGCTACCTATGCAATAACGATGCTGTTCATCCGTCTAGGTGTGCCTTCCTCTGCTCATTCACCAGCAACATGATGCGACCCAAATGGACCAATGATCGCCGCGGCGTTTGGAACCATGTTCGAATTAGCGTCGCGACAACATTCAGATCGTAAGTCGCGTACTGTTGTGGAGGATTTGGTACCTCCGATGGCTTCGGGACCGCGTATCGGTTCCCCAACTTCTGCCGAGACTCGCCCTCCGCCGTCCAATAGGGTATGGTCAGCCCGTCCTACACCGAGCCGCAGCTTGAATATGTTATGGAGAATAAAACCTGATATTTGCGACTGAAATTGTGAACTGGGACCGGAAGGCTCTTTTGCACTGCTGCTCCTGTCGCTCCAGCTAACCCTAACCCCACCCAAACAACAACAATGTCGGAGGTTGCCCCACTCAACATCATTATTCTCGGCGGTGGCATCGCTGGCCTAACCACAGCCCTAGCTCTTACAAAATTTGCTCCTGCTTCGCGGCCACCACCCCAAATAACGCTATACGAAATCCGCCCAGAGCCTGCAACTATCGGCGGAGCTGTCAACCTCACACCCAACGCTCTACGGCTTCTCTCACATCTAGGTGCCCTCCAAGAGATCCGTGCGAACCATTACGGCAAGGAGTGCGGCGCGGTCGAAGTGTTCGATCTATACACCGGCTCTAAGCTCTCCGAGAGCAGCTTCCGCGGCCCAGACGGTAACGGTCTGGGGAACCCACCCTTTGCAGCGCTCAGGATAACACGAGGAGAGAGTTTGAAAGGCGTCCTAGCGGCCATCGACAAACACTCCAACATCAAGCTCATCTGCGGCATGAAAACTACCGGCATCAAGGAAGATGCCAATGGTGTGCGGCTCACATTTGTCAGCGGCGAGACCGTCACAGCAGACATCCTCATCGGCTGCGACGGCATCCACTCCGTCACCCGTCTGAAGCACGTTGAGCCCGAGAGGAAGAGCGTGTACTCGGGCATTTGCAACGCGTTCGGCTTCGCACCCAGACGAAAGACGCCCTCGGGAGAGTACGAGGACACCCATTTTGAGACTTCTGCGATGAACTTTGGCCGCCGCGGCATGCTGCTCACGTCTTTCCACGATGAGAAGCAAGACTCCATCTACGTCGGCGCCCTCATGCAGATACCGGAAATTGAATCAAGAGACGGTTGGAAAGCACGCGGTGCCGACGCCGAAAAGACGCGACAAGATATCCTGGAAAGATATTCTAGCGCTAACAACCCGCTCGTCAATCACCTCATTGAAGACGTGCAGGACCTCTTCCTGTGGCCTGTCTTCACCCTCTCCAAGGACGGGAAATGGGCCACCGAACGCGTCATGCTGATCGGCGACTCGGCGCACGCTATGCCGCCACAAGGCGAATCTACCGGCATCGTATTCGAAGATGGCGTGCTGTTTGCGCGGTGTCTGGGACGGTGGATGGAAAAGGACGACGGGTCGCCCGTGAAACAAGCGTTTGATGCATATGAGCGTTTACGCAGGGGCAGGATCGAGGTCGCGTGGGACGAGAGCCAGAGTGTGGTGAAGACGGTGAACGATGCGGGGTGGTTGGGCCACAAGATCAAGTTGATGATTGTGCCGTGGTATTTGTGGTGGACGAGAGGGTATCGGGAGGCGCATTTCATTGAGGATGTCACAACCAGCGATCTCAAGTATTGAGCGGTAGGGTATGGCGCTCTGCGCAGGATCAACCAAGTGGGTTGAGCTCCCTGTGTGAATCCGCCCATACCAGGCATGGACGTTGGCCACACCGAGCGTGACCAACACTGTCTGGTTTGAACATTCCCAGGTACTCGGACAACCAATCAAACAATAGCTGAATGTATCTGCTTATGGTTGAAGCGGTATGAACAGATGAACTTTTATGAACAAGTAGGTGTGATTGCGCAACACTGAACGCTGCGTGCTGGTCGACTGTTAAAAATAGAGGTAGTGGGCTACATGCCCTTTGTTTCTTCTTCAGCATCCACACGATGATGTAGAGTTGCCTGGGTAGATGATACATAAGCGCTGTTGATTGTAGGTCGACCTTGCCATCTTCGCCGCCTTGTGTGAGTCTATCAAGGGCCGAATTCAGATGAAATAGCCGTTGAAGATTAAAGGAGGTCTTGGAAGAGGATTGATGTGGTTGAACTGAGGTTGAGTATCACATGCATGCGTGGATGTTGATAAAATCGACATTCAACTCCGTGAATTACAGCTGAATTTCAGCCTGACGGCCTACCAACTAGGCAATACAAATGCAGCCAGTCGGCTGTCGAGACCTATCAGTGAAAGACTAATGGTTGAATGGAGAGTATGAATGTGCAGTCGGATCTGGTCGACGGCACCCAGAGGAAGGCGGGGTACCGTGCCTTGGGCAGTCAGTGCGCCGCATCACTAAAACGCGCCACCTAACAATACAGCGCCCCAGCTCCGACGCGCGATATCTCCACGAATATAGACCTAATAAAGTCCGCGATTGTAGTAATTCAGTTATAAAACTAAGATAAACTTTTTTATATAAATAGATAACAGAAGTCTTTAGTATTATATAATTTATATTAATCTACTAGTGTAAACGCGCTATTTACGCAAAGGAAGTTACTATTAAAAAAAAACTAAAATTTTAACTAATAATATAAAAAGGTGTTCCTATAGTATCTAAAACAGCTTACTAAGCATGGCCTATCAGCTATACATTATATAACACAGACTTTCGTATCCTAGTATAATAGGTTACGCCTAGTTATTGCCTCGGATCCTTGACCCTTAGTTATGCGAACCCTAGATATATAAGTTTAATGCCTAAAGCTTAACCTTAGACTTTTTATTAAATTTATAAGTATTTTTTTAGTACTTTTAGCTTCTTAAGCACCTAGCCCCTTATATTAAATTTAATTACTTTTACCAATCGCGGGATAAGTAGATTTTAAATATAACTATAAACTAAAGCTATAAAGTAGTACATAAAGTTAAAAAACTTATATAAATAAATATTATAAAAGTAACGTCTAGACCTGTAAGGAGATAAAACCCTCTATAGTAAGTAATTAAAAAAGGATCCTAATAGATACTTAACACTAGTAAAACTATGTTAACTAAATAAAAAAGTTATAAAAATAAAAATAAAATCTTTTACTAAAGGTCTACGTCTTAGCAGAAATAATTATACGCATTAAGCTATTAGCTTATAAATAAATAATAATTAGGAAAATAAAAGAATAGCCTTCTTATTTATAACTAAACTTGAGGTATTAGGAGTTAACGAGAACGAAATATAGTAATTTCTTAGTAATATTAAAGCACTTATTAACTTTTAAGATACTTTTTAAACTCTACTATAAAAAGTAAGAGGACTAATTAAAAAAATAGTGAAAAACCGCTAAAAACCCCTAATAATATAATAATACTTTAAAAAAATAAGAGGTACCAATTAGCTATTAGAAATAGACTAATAGATAGAGCTACTAGAGAGATTAATAGTAGAGCTTATTTTAAACTAAAAACAAGCTACTATCCTAAGATTTTTAATTTAGCCTACTTTAATAGTAAATAACAGGATTACTACTACTTTAAGATAGTAATATAATATGAGCTTTTAGAGGATAGGGACTGCCTTAAAAATATACCTAAATATATTATTAGTTAATTAATAAGACGTGTAGCGACGATAGGAATTATATAATTAAACTTGTCAGATTGAAGAATAATCTTAATAAGATAGAATGATTATTAATTGATCTGAGGTTATTATCTCTTATCTAAGTATCTAAGAGGTGAGACGCCTCTATATCCCTTACTTTGTTATAGAATGCAAGAGTAGAAGCTGCCTTAGGTAAGGGTAGAATACGTTTCTAGTAAGGGTACAAGTGCACTAGCCACCTTGCTAAAATAAAGGGACTATGTAATTAGACACACCCCCTTAGCTTAGGCTTATCCTTAAGCTAGAAACTATTTATTAGTAATCTAATACTATTATTTTTTATAGTTTAATTTTAAAAGCTTCTATGCTCTGCTCTAGCTTAAGTAGGTTAACCTCTTTATTTATAATTTTATCCTTAATCTCTATAAGTATTAATTTATCTAGAAACTTGCTCTACTTGTTAGCTAGCAAGGCTTTTATAAGCCTATCTATAACTATATCCTCTAAGCGTTAATAGTCTATCTTAATTATCCTTAATATAACCTTTTGTCTTAGCTAATAATTATAGACATTTATATAGTAAAGCTTAGTCTATAGTTTAGTAATCTCTTTAGTAATAAGTTAGATTATTTGCTAATTATTATAATTAATTATAATAAGGGAATTGCTAAGGTTAATCTTTAGCTCCTTTAGTAATTATAAGGTAAATAAAGCCTCCTTAGTAACTTGTAAGAGAGCTAGTAATTTAGCCTTTATAATTAATATAGTAACTATATCTTGCTTATTTACTTTCTAGGTAATTAGCCTACTAAATAGCTTAATAATATATTCTTATAAGCTCTTACAATTAAGCGTATTATTAGTAAAAGATATATTACTTACTACTTTTAAAGTATCTACACCCTTAAGCTAAAGACCTAGTAATCTAGTATTAGTAAAATAGAAAAAAATTTAATTAGTAGCTACTTAGTAATTTTTGCTTAGGTTATTAAGAACTATAATAGTTAAGAACTTATAAAAGTAATATTTAGTCGCGTAGTTACTATAGCGTAAAGAATTAACGTACATGCATAGCGAGTGGCCGGGCATAGCGAGTGGCCGAAAATGCCAAGACCCCATCAAAATCTACACTCTACACAATAGTACAGAACGCACACAAATAGTAATAAGAAATTGTAGTAGGCCAATCTACTCAGAATCTACTTCTACTTCTTTTTTACACGTGCGCGAATTATGCCCAGCCTCGCCGCAGCGTCCACAGCGCCATTAAATTAATTCGCCTCTATTAGCGCGCACCCTCTTCTTCGCCTTCTTCTTATTACTACGCGCCGCAAAGTCCTTTAAGGTAACTAGTTACTAGCTATTAGTAGTTATAAGGACCCTTTCCTGCTATAGTCGCTTTCTCTTATGCAATTTACGTTATATAGTAGCCTTATTAGTAGCTTAAAGCTTAGCGTTGCGCTTTATTATTAATACTAGAGAATGCGCTATTAGCTCAGCGCCTTTTACGAGCTTTTTAACTACCTTAACTATACTTGTTAGGGAGCTATCTAGGTGCCTCTAAATCCTCTCCTTCACTAGCGTCGATTGTAACCCTAATTCTAGGGTGTTGCTAGGCGTCTGCGACTGCCACGTACTATCGCGTATAGTAGAAGGCGAAGGCGTACGCAGACAAACGTTAAGCTTTAATATTATTACTTTTAGGTTAAGGGGAATAAGGCTAGCGCCTTAAAAGCCTTCTTAAATATTACTTTAAGTTATTATAGCCTTAAAAGTGGTAATAAAATAAGATAGGAACTTAATTTTAGTAATATGCGTGATATAGTTGCGTATTAGATCCTCGGCTTAGCGCCCATATGCCTTCTTCAACGGCGAGAAACACCCCATATCTAGTGGCTGCAGGAGGTGCGACGAATATAGAGGTATACAGAGAGTGATAATCTTCCTATCCTTGCAGTATTGCTAGAATTCGAGCAAGTTATAGCTCTTATAGCTGTTAATAATAAGTAACTAATAGCTACTACTAGTACGCTCTTTTATATACGCGTTAAAGTGCTTTAGCCACTATAGACTAAGCTCGTTATTTGTCTAGCCGTTCTTAGAGACTGCGAGAACCCAGTCGCGAGGTAGATCCTTCTCTTGGTACCAGGCAGAGAGGTGGTGCTTGCCCTAAAAGATAAGGAATGGTAGGATCGCCCACCCTGTCGCGTTAATACTATAAATAGCTATTATCTACTTTTAATTGCCTTGCTGCACGCTCTTTAGCTTGCCTTAATGCTTAGAGCCTGTAATAACTACTCCTATTAATATTATGCCTATTATAAAGCTAGTCTCGTTAAAGTTATAGGTATCTTTATCTAGGATACTATACTTGGCTTTAGTATTCTCTATAAGCCGGAACTAGCCCTGTACAACCTTAGGATCCTCACAGAGGGCTCTTTTATAGTCGTACTTTTAATTAAACTTAACTTAGAGCTCTAGCTAGCGCTTAACAAAGTAGTAAGGCTACCTTTAACTTACTAGCTCGTTATAGCGTGTAGCTAGTAAAAAATTAGCTATATTTTTTATAGTAGCAAGCCAGGGCGGAAACTCTCGCGTATCTAGATTAAGTATATACTATATAATTGCCTACTCCTCTCTTATAGTAAGTCTTATTAAGTTAGGTGCGTAATCGCGTTAAAAGGTAGTTCTAGCGCGTCTTTATTATAGTATTCTTTTAGTAACGCTATAGACTGCTATAGCGCGTGAAATTAAGAGTAGCGCGTCTTCTTTAATAGCTTAAAGCGCAAGCTATAATCTAGCCTCTTTTAATTTAGGTAGTTTGTTGCGTTGTTAAGACATCGCGTTGTAGTAGAACGTTTTGATGGGGTCTTGGCATTTTCGGCCACTCGCTATGCCCGGCCACTCGCTATGCATGTACGTTAATCCTATTTTTTACTAATATTAGTTAACTTTAGCCTTACTAGCAAGTCTAGTTTAAGGAAGTAGTTTAACTACTATTATAAGTATTTTATACTATATTTTATATTTCTTAATAAGGCGCAAGATTTTATTAATATATAAAGCCTATAAAAGCTAGATCTCTCTGGTCGGGCGGTCTCTGATAATTTCGACCCCTAGAAACCACTGTAGTTTATTACTACTAGTGAGTGTGAATTTAGTACTTATCTTTACTAGAGCAGCTTTAGCAGCTTGCTTTTATGACTCGTCGTACGCAACAATAAGGTTATCCATATAAAAGAAGATGATAATACTATCCTTGATAAGACAGCATGGCTCGTGGGGCACTGTTTGGAAACCCATATCACGGAGCGTTGATGTAAACTCTCTCTGCCAGAGCAGTGGAGATATGCGCAGTCCGTAGAGTGCTTTGTGTAGTTGGAGGACTGTGCCTACTCGCGAGTAACCGCGGGGCATCCTCATGTAGATTTCTCTGTCCAGCTTTGCGTGGACAAAAGCATTGGTAACGTCGTGTTAGATAAGCTCTAGGTCGAACCGAGCTGTAATTACCATAAGCATACGAAATAATCGTCCTGTTAGCGTTGCTGCGTAGGTATCTTGTAAGGTAAGGTGCTACTATTAATTGCCTCGCACTACTAACCTTGTCTTACACTTCTATAATTAATAGTGCTTATTAAACTTATAGGTATATACCTATATGTAATTAAGGATTTAATAACCTATTACTTTTATTAGAGCAATAGTAACTTTACTTTAGGACTTTATTTCTTTATAGCTCTAAAGATAGGATTGTTTAGCCTCCTTCTATATATTATAGAGAGGGTAATTCTTAAGCTTTCCTTAGCATGTAGGTGCCTTTAGTAGCATACTTTAATGCGGCTTCTTACCTGCTGTAATTATTTGTCAAAGTTACGCCTTATTAAGAGCCTTACTATTATATTTACTACTATTGCTAGCTTTAGTGCCTGCTATTAAGGCTATAGCCTACGGGCTTATTTGCAATTGCCCTATTTGCACTACTAAGAATAAGAGCGAATTATCTTCTACTATTAATTATATAAGGAGTATAACTAGTAGTAGCGTTAATAAAGGCGTTAGGTAATTATAGTTAGCCTTTTAGCCTTACTTATACTTTAAGGCTTTTTTAACCTTTCCCTCTAGCGTCTTAGTAATTATCTTATCTTTATAAAAGGACTCTGTAACTTAATTCTATTAAGGTAAGGAAGGTAGCATTATTAATTATACTTAAGCTACTATCTCTTCTAGTATATTATACATAAGGTTATCTATTAGGTCTTTTATTTTGCCTAAAATACTATATCTTTATTAAAAATAATATTGCGAGTACTTATTATCTTTGCAAGGGATAAAATCTAGATCCTCTAGATATTAGTTAATTAGTAACTAATAAGGTATCTAATCTAGGCTTTTAGATCTAGCCTTTATAGTTTACTCTTACTACGTTTTATATTATCTATTATCGCGAACGCTTTATAGCTATATACTTTTAAGTAAGCTTAATTAAGCTTCTTTAGTTAAGTAATAACGCTATTTTAAAAGGCTACTATTATAAAGAATACTTTATATAGTAATTACTATTAATTAGGGTAGTTTAGCGTTTAATTATAGAGGTATATAGCTACTTAAATAATTTTAGGCTATATTTACTAAGGTAAATTTAAATTAAAACGCATTACGCAAGCTTTCTTTTTAATTATACTTTTTAAGTATTTAGCTCCTTTATTTTATACTTAGGTATTAGGTGCTAAGGGCTTAATCTTAATACCCTGCGCTAAGCACTACTTCTTAATATCTACCTTAATAGAGAAGATCTTGTTATTAGATTTAATAACCTTTACTATAACGTTAAATTATACTTTTATAAATCGTACGAAAGTGCTTAGTAGTTTAATAATTAAGCGTGCTAGTTAGTTATCTTTAAAGTAGAAGTTTTATGCAAAGCTAGAGAATTAATTAGTAATTAGTATTTAGCTCTTCTCTCTTATTAAGCTATCTACTTTATAGTTATAAAAATTAATTATAACTTATTTACTAAGACCTTTAGTTAGCTCCCTAGCTTGTTAGCGTATTTGCTATTTTAGTTTTACTTTTCTATAAGTATTATACTTAATAGTAGAGAGGCCTTTAATCCTTACTTCCTTAAATTACTACACGAGGTGTTTAAGAGCCTAAGGGCCTAAATAGCCTAATTATTAGTACTAGGTTAATACGTTTACCTTTTATAGTCTTTATTTAGTGCGTATATTAGTCTTATAGGTAGCATGCGTAGCTTTAGTATAAGTACTACTTACTAGCCTTATCCTGTATTCTAATACCTACTATTTATATAGCTCTTAAAGTTCTACTAGTATAGTATTATCTCTTCTCTTTAGAGTTATTAAATCTTTTTATATATCCTACTAAAGGCCTTGCCTTCGGAGTAATTAGAATAACACTAGATTATAGAGTAGATCGAGGTAATAGGCAATATTATCTAGCCTAATTATTTAGTTACCTTTTATGCTTTATAGTCTAAGATAGACGCTCTTATATTCTTTTATCTATACTTATGCGTTACTCGCCTATATAAAGTCTCCTAGTAATAGTGGCCTAAGAGAGACAAAGTAATTAATATTATTAAATATATAGTAAGTAGTGCCTAAATTAAGTATAGCTAAGTATTGTAATAAATACGTATTTAGGTTAGCGTAGAAGGATGCGGTATTAAAGCTTGCTAGGATTTTAGTAATCTAGCGATTATCTAGTTACTTATTATTATCCTTAGTAATTCGAGTTAGAGTAGAAGTATATAATTATTTTAATCTAAGGTCCTATAATTTAGTCCTAAAATTTTATAATTTAGATCTTTTAACTACCCTTAAGCTTTTTTAAAGCTCTAAGTTATTTTCTAGCCTATATTTTATTAGAGCAGCTATTCTAGGTTTTAGCCTAAACTAATTTAGCTACTTATCTAGGAAAGCGTAGAAGCAGTTTTATAATATATAGCGTTATTTATAAGTAGGACACTTAAGGCTACTAGCTATTACTAACTTATTATCTATAATCGCGGACTGCTTAGCTCTAGTACGTTAACGATTATTTTATTATTTATAATTCTAAAGTTTTTTTTTACTTTTAAATAATACTGCTTTATCTATAAGAGAGGCGTCCCTGTCTGTAGCCTAAATAGATTTACTACTATTAGCAAGAGATAAATCTGCAATAGTAAAAGCGCCCTTTTATTTACCCTTAATTAGGTGCTATAGGATTATATAGTTTTAGAAGAGTTTTATTATATACTTCTATAAGATAGCTATATCCTTACTTCTATGTTGTTAGAAGGTTATTACCTATATAAGTGTAATATAGATAACTGCCTTTATAAAGTCTTCTTTAACTAAGTCTAGCATTTAAAGCTTTATAACGCGATTAGTCTCTGCTTCTATAGCTATATAATTATACTTAGATAGCTATATAGCCTATAATCTAGCTATTTATATTAGCTTAAGAGCCTCTTCGTATTGTGCCCTTACTTGTTAATGTTTTTCTTAATAGTTAACCCTAACTATAATTATAAGGTTGTTATTCTATTACTTTAGTATTACTCTAGGGATGCAGTAATTATTCTATAAGTATATAAAAATTATTAATTAAAGAAAGTTAACTACCTTATTAAGGTCTGCCTTTTCTTCTTAGTAGGCTTAATCTATAATTTTGTAGGTCTTAAGCTATCCTTTATAGTAGTTAATATTATCCTTATATGCTTTTGCACCAGCTAGTAATAGATATAATAATAATATTAGTGCACTATTTAGGTTCATAGTTATATAAATAGTATTTAGCTAGTAGTTACTTATTAATAGAGGCACTAGTATCGCGGGTTTTTACTTTAGTTTATCTATTAGCGCTAGGTTAATAATATTCTAGACCTTTAGGAATTAGTATTTTATTTTAAGCTAATTTAGCTATAGCGTATAGTTTATATAGTTAGGATTACTATAGGATCTCTAAGAGTTAATAGGGCTATAGTAATTAGCTTAGTTAAGGTAGTAATTAGTCAAAGCAGTAAGACTCTTAATTATTAAATTAAAGGATAATCTTGATAAGATAGAATAATTATTAATTAATTTAAGGTTATTATCTCTTATCTAAGTATTTAAAAGGTAAGATGCCTCTATATCCCTTGCTTTATTATAGAATGCAAGAGTGGAAGCCGCCTTAGGCAACGGCGGAATGCGTCTCTAGTAAGGGTACAGGTGCGCCAGCCACCTTGCCAAAACAAAGGGACCATGTGATCGGACAAAACTACTGCCTAAAATATACTAAAGCTAACCATTAGGAGTTACTAGACTATAACTTTTATAACTACTTAGCGGAAGAAATCGCGCGTAACTACTTACTTATAATATAATAAGGAAACTAGAAGCTTCGTAACTTTAATTTTAATAATCACGCTATAGAAACTAAGAAGTATAGTTAAGAAATTTAAAAAAAATGTACACTTTTAAAACTTTTATAATAACTTACAGGACTAAATAGTTATAGTAAATATAAATAATAATTAGGACTTATAAGAGATCTAGAAGAGAGTTAATAAGGTTAAAATAACCTTTTTTAAAATAAATTAGAGCTATTAAAGTTTTCTGCTCAGAGTGAGGCACTAGATAAGATAAATTAAAAATCTACCTAAGCTAACCCTAAAAGAATGTCTGGCTAATAAAGCTAAAATAGAAGATACTAAGTAATAGATAGAGCTATAGGATATAGGTCTAATAATACTTAAAAATAAGCTATGTGGATGTCGCGCAATGTAATAGAAATCCGTAAAAAGAATGATTTATATTTTTATTATAAAGGTACGGAACACTGCGTAAAGTAGTATAAACTTTTACTTATAATTAAGTTAGCATAAGTTCGCGCTACTATACCTACTACTAAAAGATCCTTTAATAAAAAATTTAATATAGCTTTTATTAATTTAGAAAACTAGATCCTCCTAGTAATAGTCGCCGCCAGGAGGCAAAAGTAGGAAAAGAGTAGAAAATTAATTTTAAGAACTTTTAAGGCTATCGCTAGACTTAATATTAATAATAGTATACTCGCTTATTAATGGCATTATATTTATATTAATAATAATTAATATAGGTTATTTAATTTTTGAATTTATATTTAAAAAACTTATAATAAAAGCCCACCTATAGCGAAAGAACCTATCCTATCTATAAGAGATTATTAGTATTAGAGGCATATAACTCTTTATACGTAAAGTAGTCTAATTAAAAGTAAATATTAATAGTTATATAAAACTAATATAATTATATATCTTACCTAATAATAAGGCGTACGATCTAATTCTTAGCCTAACCTAAATAAAAAAGAATATGATTAAACTAGCCTTAGTAAAGAAATTAATTTAAATTAAAAGTTTAGGCACCTATGTCTATAACTAAGAAGGCAGAAAACTATTAATAAAGCCTTAAGGGATATTAGCTATAGTCTTTATAGCCCTAAATTAGCGTAATTAACGCCTAGAAAATAGGGCTAAGGTATTTTTTATATTAATAAGAGATATATAGAAGGCGTTAACCTGCAAGCTAAAGGCAAACCTATAAAAGTTATTACCTAAAGCTTTTAAGAACTTGTGGCGTATCTTTTATAAGGAACAAGCTAATAAGCTCCCCTTACACCGTAGATTTAAAGTAAGTCTTTTTATTCCTCTTATAGAAAAAGATAGTAAGATCCTAAAGATCCCCTATAGCCCTTTATTTAATATGTCCTGTAAAGAGTTGCTCGTCCTTTAGAAAGAGTTTACTAAATACTTAAATTAAAACTTTATTTAAATAAGTAAGTATAGCGCCACTATCTTAGTATTATTTATTAACAAATCTAGTAAAGGACTACGTTTTTACGTTAATTATTAAGCCTTAAACGCTATCTTAAAAAAGGACTAGTATCTTTTATTATTTATTAGTAAGACCCTTTAGCTCCTTATAAAAGGTAAATAGTTTAGTAAACTTAATATAATTTAAGCTTTCTATAGGCTTTAGATAGAAAAAGGCGAGGAATAAAGGATAGTATTTAGAATTTAATTTAGTTTTTATAAGTAGCTAATAGTTCCTTTCAGCCTAGCTAACGCGCTAAGTATATTTTAGTAATATATTAATTATGTGCTAAAGGAGTACCTTAATAACTATTACTTAACGTATATAGATAATATTCTTATCTTTTCTAGTAGCAGCTAAAAAGACTATGAAAAGAAAGTATATACTATAGTCTAGAAGTTAGGGACCGCAGGACTATATTTAGATATTAAAAAACCTAAGTTTTATATTAAAAAGACTAAGTATTTTAGATTTATTATAGAAGTTAAGGGCGTAAGTATAGACTTAGATAAAATCTAGGTAATTTAGAAATAAGAGCTACTAACTTTAGTAAAAAAAGTCTAGAGCTTTATAGGCTTTATAAACTTTGATTACAGATTTATATAAAACTTTTCTAGTATAATAAACCCCCTAATAAAGCTTACTAGTAAAGGAGTAGAATTTATTTAAGAATCATAGTAATAGTACGTATTTACCTTTTAAAAATAGCGTTTTATACGGACCTCACGCCAGCTTACTTTAACTCTAAATAAGAATTAGTACTAAAAGTAAACGCTTTTAGATAGTTAACTAGGAGATGCTTCTCTTAGTATAATAATAAGGTTCTACGCCTAGTAGCTTACTTTTTAGTAAATAATAGCCTAGTAAAATATAATTATACTATCTATAATACAGAGATACTTGTAGTTATTAAATACGTAAATAAATAAGACCATATATATTAAGTAGTGAAGTACCTTACGGTTTATACTAATTATAAGAATCTTACGTATTTTGCTATCAAACGAAGGTTGGACGAACAATACATGTAGTAAGTAAACATACTTAGCTATATTAATATAACGTTTATATATAAACTAGGATTAGTAAACTCTAGCGCAAACGCCCTTTTCTAAAAGGACTAAGACCGACTAAAGGATAGTAGAAATAATAAATTAAAATAAAGGTAGTTTACACTTTTTTAAAAGACTATTAAGAGTAATAGCTTAAAGTCTTTTATCCCCTAAATACCTACTACTATTAAGAAACCTAATTATACTAAAATAGACAAGAACCTAGTGCTCGCTTATCTAATATGTCTTAAACTACCTATTAATCTTCTAAGGAGGCGATAATCCTACTAAGCGACGCGAACTAGACTTTAATACTATATAATAAAAGTTAGAATATAACAAAGATAGCGCGTATAATAAAATAAAGGTTTATATTAAAAACAGGCTTAAGAAGTTCGAACCTAGATAGAAGTTATCTATTAGTATTTTAGAATATAGTATAGATAACTAAGGGTACCTATACTATCGGTAAAGATAATAAGTACTAAAATTAGAATTATAAATAAAGCTAATAGTAGTCGCGTATAGTTTCCTAGCTTTAAGATACTTAAAATAAGAAAATACCTATAAGATTCTTATCTAAGGCTACTTTTTTCTAGAGATATCTAACTAAGGCAGTATATTAAGAACTATAATATTTATAAATGAACTAAATTATAAAGAAAAGCAAAATAAGGCCAGTTAAAGCTTTTATTACTTCCTAAATAAGAATAGAAAAATATTATAATAAACTTTATTATTATTTTATCTAAAAGCGATGGTTGCACGAATATTATAATAATTATAAATAGACTTAGTAAGGATCCTAAGTTTATTAGTCTCTTAAATTTTAATATACCTATAGTTATAATAGCGTTCTTTTAATACTAGGTAGTAGACTACTTTTTTCCCCTCTCTATTATATTAGACCGCGGGGGATAGTTCGTGAGCGAATTTTAGACTACACTTTATTAATAAGTAGGCATTAACTAAAGACTATTTATTATTTATAATAAAGCACCTAGAGACGAATAGGTAGATAGAATAAATAAACTCTATCTTTAAAGCCTACCTTTAGGCATATTGTAACTAATAATAAAATAATTAGATAAAGTAGCTTCCTATAGCTTAGATAGCTATTAAAGGGCGAGAAGCTATATTAATAAGAGTTAGTGTTGAATGGGCTATACTAAGCCAAGCATATCGCGATATGATAGGGCTAGATAGTTATACGATGGTACGGGTGAGAAAAGGATCTGGTATTCAAGTCTTGTCTATCTATTCTATGTACGGAGGAAAGGGGATTATAAGAATTAATGCTCGCGCACGGTAACTATGGTCTGTGCCTTTGCCTGTGCGGTATTACATAACCATTGTCACCTGTCTTAAGACATCGCATTAGGTAGCTGCCCGTACTGCGTACGGTCAGTTAGTCTATTTTTCTTATCCTATAGCTAGAATATTAAACTAGTTAAGAACTTTAAGGTATAGAGATTAGCCTTCGAGCTTAGAACTAACGTAAAAAAGGCCGCAAAGGCAATAATAAATTTTTTTATAAAGGTTTTTAATTTTATCTAAGCAAAAATAATAATACCCTAATAAAAATAAGAGCGCCTAGCAAACCATTAACGTAAAAATACTCTAATCTTAAAGGAAGAAGATAAGATGTAGCTAAAATAAAAAACTACCTCTAAAACCAATATTTAAATAAGAAGCTCGACTAAAAGTAAGGAAACTTTACTATAAGAAAGGTAATAAACTCTTACGTAGTAGAACTAAATATCCCGCTAAATATATACCTAGGATTCTGCGTAGATAGGCTAAAATTAGCCTTATTAAACCCTCTCTCTAGCTAAATTACTAATAACGTTTTGTTAGGATCTGTATTTAGCATCACCAGGCTAACATTCTGAGACGGCCAAGGTCTTATGGGAGCCAATGGTGGCACAGCAATGGGCAGGTCACGTGACTTCTCGAAGCGCTCGAATCGAGCAAGTCGAGCATATGCAGAAAGCCAAGGCTGCGCTCGACATGCTCGAAGCAAGCAAGTCGAGCATGCTAAGTATATAGGAACATAAGGATAGACTCTTCCACCTTGTGTTTAACCTATTTATTAATCTATCGTTTAGATTCACTCAGGCTCTTATTAATTTAATTATAACGCACCTTATTTTAATACTAACACCCTATTAATAAGCGCGAGCTATTAATACACCCTTTCTTATTTTAATATTACTCTTGCTAGAGAACTAACCTTAACCCTATTTTAGACTAGCTACCTGTAGGGACTTAACATCTTAAACACCCCTAACATAAGCGAATACGGGACCCTTTCTAATGCACCAGATGTTGTTCTAAGGAATACTCTAGATAATAACGACGACAATGCTACTATTACCTATATTAAGGGAAGCCTTTACGCCAAACCTAATCTCTTTTACAGAGACTATAAATATATAGAACTATAGATCCTGCAGCTTAACCTCTACTTTTACGGAACGAAGAAGGAATAGAATAAAGCTAATAAGACTATTTTTGCGGCATCCTACATAAAAGGACTAGCCCTTGCATGGATTTAACCGTATCTTAACTAATACCTAGCTAAGGAGAACTTGGAAGGAGATACTATTAATAAAATTATAAAAGACTACGACAAGTTCTGCAAGAAAGTTAAATAGTACTTTAGAGTAGCTAATTAAGAGGCTATTACCGAAAGAGCTATCTAGCAACTTAAGCAAGTCTACTTAGCTACTAAATATAACTTTAAATTCCGCAGACACGCTAATTAAATTTATTAGAACAAAGTAACTCTTATAACTATGTACTATTAAGGACTTAAGCCTAACCTACGCGAAGAACTATTGCGTAGCGGAGCAAAGATAGATACACTAGAAGTATTATTAAAGGAAGCTATTAAGATTAATAAGGAATAGTACGAACTAAAACGCGATATATAATAGAACTAGTTAGGACGACAAGGCTATAGACTACCCTTAAGCTACGATAATTATCGCAATTAACAAACTCCTAGGCCGAGATAAGATAACTACGGACCTTAGCTGATAGAAGGAATCTAGTACTATAACCAAATTAATGCAATTGGAAAAGGAACAGGAAAGTCTCTAGGCTATCGCAAGAAGCCTAACCAAAGACGTATCTTAGATAGAACCCGACGATAATAGGGGACCGAGACACGCACTTGTTTTACGTGTGGTAAACTAGGCCACATAACTAGGAACTACAGATCTAAGAATAAGGTTATTAGACAGTTAAACGTACTAACTATCGAGGACGCGGACGCGACTAACGAAGAATAGCAAGTTATTAGTGCTATTAAATAACTTAATAACTAAGATAGGGACTTGGAGCGAACGGACTCGCCTAACTCTTGGCTATACGAGGATGCAGAAGAAGGATCGGAGGTAGAGCAAGAGGAACTAAAGAAACGCGCCCCTACACCGCATCTAAATGTAAGAAGACTCACAGATAAGAAAGGACATAATATATTCTAATTCTTAGATTAATATTAATCGCGTGAAACTAATTTTAGATTTATAGTAACTAAGCTAAATGCGATACGCACTAAACTAATTAGCCTAGTAATATAAGAATTTGTAGACTATAATTATAAACACTAGGACTTAAAGAAGAAATACCTTATTAAGAATCTTAGCTACAAACTAATGTACGACCTGGACTACTAAAATCCTAATCACGGAATCCTTAGATAGAGATTCTGTACCGCCGACACATGCAATACGCATCTTTATGCCAAATAGTGTAGATACTTCCTACAACCGCAGAAACGATGCAGATAGGAATAGTTTAATTGCCTAATCGCTAAATGCGACGCGCACCTATAGGATAAAAGAGAAGTAAAATACTTCTTATATCTTAGTAAAACCTAGAACCTTACCTATACTATATTAATTAATAATAAATGCATGTTAAAGATTTGGCAGACATGCCTACACCTAAACTATATAACGCATTAATAGGATAAAGCACTCTTTAGATTTAGACCTAGCGACTATCACGGAGAACTAGTGCGCATGGACCAACAAGAAGAAAGGAGCTACGGTGAAGCAACCTAAATAATGGCACGATACTGCCAACCACGGGATAAAAACGGCAATCTTTAGCCTACTAAGCTATCTACTAAGGAAGTGTCTTTTTTAGACCCAGGCTTAAGCGAGAAGACGCCTTTAAGGAATTAAATGCTATAAATAGTTAAGCATTAATTAAGCTACTAATATGGCTTAATAGAATATAGATAAAGGCTATGCTGGATTCAGGAGCCTAATAAAGCTATATCTCTCAAAAGGCACTTATTAGAGCGGGACTCTATAAGCGCAAGAAAGAGGATACTTATATTATTTATATTATAAATAGACACCTAATGCTAGGCACGCCACGAATTAAGTACAAGATTAAAATAACACTTAAGATCTATAGACATAGGGAAACGATTACCCTCGACGTTCTTAAGGAAGCCAGTCACGATGTGATACTAAGACTACCCTAGTTAAGGAAGCACAACCCTATAATTAACTAGGGAAGGAGAACGCTATCTTTTAAGCGCTATAACTATGTATTACAAGCAATGCTTACGCATTAGTAAAGTTTAATAGTAGATAAGAGAGCTATTAACAACATAGTCTTGCAAACGAGATTCAAGATCGAATCACCCTTAGCAGACGCTAGCAGGAACTACCAGGTCACAAAGCGCAAGGCAGTGGACAAGCTAATTCCCGTAAAGGAAAGAGAGCAACGCACAACCTACGGAATCCTTAAATAGTTTATAGAATAGAGCTATCTATTTCGAGAAGAGGAAGGAAAAGCAAACCTATCTAAGCACTAACCCTAGGATTACAAGATTAACCTAGAAGAAAGGAAGACGCTATCCTTTAGACTACTATACGCGAAATTAGGCAAAGAACTCTAAGAAGAAAAGGAATTCATTAAGAAGAATTTAACAAAAGGATATATACGACTATTAAAGTCACTAGCAGCAAGCCTATTTATATTTATACCTAAGAAGAGTAGCGAATTGCGACCCTGCGTAGACTATTAAAAACTTAATAATATAACGATTAAGAACCAATACCCGTTACTAAATATTAGAGAACTACGAGACAGGCTAGCACAAGCAAAGATATTTACCTTACTAGACTTACGCGATAGATACCACCTTATATAAATTAAGAAAGGTAAAGAATAGAAAACAGCATTTAGATCTAGATATAGACTATTTAAGTACACTGTTATGCCATTTAGACTTATAAACGCACCGGCTACATTCCAGGCGCTTATTAACAACGTCTTATAACACTACCTCGACATCTTTATTATTACATATATGGACGACATTCTGATCTACTTAGAAAATATAAACGACCACGTGGAATATGTTAAGATAGTACTTAAGGAACTTAATAAGTTATACCTATAACTTAAACTAGAAAAGTGCAAGTTCTTCTAAATAGAACTTAAATTCCTTAAATATGTTGTTAACACTAAAGGAATTAAGGTGAGTCTAGACAAAATTAAATGTGTCAAAGACTAGCCACGACCATAATTAGCTAAGAACATCCAGGAATTCTTAGGATTCTATAGATTTAATTAATAATTTATTAAGGATTACGCAAGGATCACAATACCGCTTACGAACCTTACTAAGAAGGACGTACCCTTTAAATAGATAATAGAATGCGAAGAAGCATTCCAGGCACTACAGCAAGCATGTATTAGTCCACTAGTACTAATGCACTTCCAAGATAATAAACTACTAAGGATTAAAATAGACGTAAGCGACTTAGCACTGGGAGCATGTGCAAAGTAAGAAAAGGATAGGCATTAGTATTTAATTGCCTACTACTTATGCAAACTCAATAACGCGGAATCACGATACGATATACACGACAAAGAACTATACATAATTATTAGAGCATTAAAGTATTAAAGGATCTACGCATATAGTTGCTTGGATCTTATAATCTTTACGGACTACAAGAATCTCTTACGATTTACGATAACTAAGGAATTAACACCACGTTAAGCGAGATGGTTAGAAACAATAGGGTAGTACAAATTTAAGATTGTGTACACCCCAGGCAAGGAAAACGGACGAATAGACGCCCTGAGCAGGCGTAGCGATCTTGTAGGAGATAAGATTAAAACCTATTCTGCTATTCTATGGCAAAATAAAGACGGATCCCTCGGACTAATAGCGGAACTTAATCAAATCCTTGTGACAACACGAGAGGTATCTGTAAAACAACAGACTAAGATTATCTAATAATACCACGACGACCCTGCGTACGGACACCTAGGAATTAAGAAAATAATAGAACTTATCCAGCGTAATTATAGCTTTAAAGGAATTAAAGAAGTAGTAACCTAGTATATCCGCAAATGCGCAGAATGCCAACGAAACAAGTACGCAATATATCTTAAGTATAGCGAGATGTAAGCGATCTAGATACTAATAGCACTATGGGAAGATATCGCTATGGACTTTATAACAGGACTACCTGGATTAAAGGACCCAGCAACAGGAATAAAGTACAATTCTATATTGGTAATTATTTGTCGATTTACTAAATACGTAGAACTGCTACTATGCTAGAAGATAACTATAGCTAAAGAACTCGTATTCCTTATCCTAGACTGCCTTATACGACACTATGGCATACTAAAGATAATTATTAGCAATCGAGACAAGCTCTTTACCTTAAATTACTGGACAACGCTTATGGCACTTATCAGAATAAAACGGAAGCTATTAACAGCTTATTATCCACAGACGGATGGATAAACAGAACGTACGAATTAGACGATTGAAACGTACCTACGCATCTACTACAACGACCAGAAAAATAACTAGATTTCCCTATTACCTATGGTATAATTAGCATATAATAACAAGATATTGGTAGTAACGGGATACACGCTATTCTATGCAAACTACGGAAGATATCTACATCTCTTTAATTAAACGTTTCCTACGACTATCAAAACGGAAGAAGCTATTAGTTTGGCGGAAAAAATAAAAAAGACGCACAAACAACTCCGAGAGAATCTTAAGAAAGCTTAATAGCAAGCTATTTCCTACACAAATTAAAAACGAAAAACGGCACCTTAGCTGAAGAAGGGGGATAAAGTATATTTACTTACAAAGAATCTTCGAACTTAGAAGAAGAAACACAAGAAACTAGATTATGTTAAGGTTAGACTATTTTTTATTTCCGAGCAAATATTACCGGTTAACTATAGATTGGAACTACCACCAGACGCTAAGATACACCTAGTATTGTATATAGACTAATTAGAACCAGCCGACCTAGAGACACTAGTCAAAACCACCTTCTATCACTAACTAGAGGAAGAAAACGAATTCGAAGTTAAATAAATACTATAACACACGGATTAGCCACGCACATATCTTATTAAATAGAAGGGATACCTATATAGCAAGAATATATAAGAACCTAAGGAAAACTTAGTAAACTGTAAATAATTACTCTACTAATACTACAGGAATATACCTAAGAGCCGCTCGCGATTATAGGCAAGGTACTAGAGTAATTATCTAATAACCCTAGTGTTGACCACATTAGAGGAGAGAAGCTAATAGTGGCCGCTATGGCAGGACAGTCCTCTAACGCAGCCTCTGCTTCTAACTCTCTAGTAGTATCTATTTTAAATATAAGGCATTGCGCCTTCTTCTTAGCACGCTCTTTAGCCTGCTGTAATATTTTCTTATTTTATAAAAGTTAGATTAACACTTTTGCTAATAATTTCTTATCCGTATCTACCTTCTTTTTATACTTATTACGAGTCTTGTCTAACGATACCTATAATAAGTTTACGCAAGGCTTTTGCGCACAGATACACTTAGAATACTTTAGATAGGCGTTAGGATTAGATAACGGCATAATAATGCACTTAGAGCCGGAAAGTAAGTAATAATTATAAGAGATAGGATAGACAACACTATTACGGCAAGTTTTAATGCTAAGATAGATAGCGCGGGCTTTGGCAAAAGACATTATAGTAAAGCGCACTAAGAAGCGGGGCAACTAAACTTTATCTATTTAGTAAGATAAGTTATATGATTCGAGGACAAATTGTTAGAGAGAGGGGATAATGTTAGGATCTGTATTTAGCATTACTAGGCTAATATTCTAAGACGGCCAAGGTCTTATGGGAGCTAATGGTGGCACAGCAATAGGCAGGTCACGTGACTGCTCGAAGCGCTCGAATTAAGCAAGTCGAACATATGCAGAAAGCCAAGGCTGCGCTCGACATGCTTAAAGCGAGCAAGTTAAGCATATGCAGAAAGCTAAGGCTGCGCTTAATATACTTAAAGCGAGCAAGTCGAGCATGCTAAGTATATAAGAATATAAGGATGGACTCTTCTACCTCGTGTTTAACCTGTTTATTAATCTATCGTTTGGATTCACTTAGACTCTTATTAATTTAATTGTGACGCACCTTACTTTAATACCAACACCCTATTAATAAGCGTGAGCTATTAATACACCCTTTCCCGTTTCAACATCGCTCCTGCTAGAGAACTAACCTTAACCCCATTTCGGACTAGCTACCCGTAGGGACTTAACACGTTTAGCCTAAAGTAATTATAATTAAAAAAAAAAAAGGGGGGGGGGGGGGGGGAGTAGAGTATAGTTATTACGAAAGGGCACCTTGCTAGAGCTTTCTACGCTAGCTAGGATTAATCTAAGCAGCTAAGCAGCCAAGCACGCGATCCCTAAACTCCTAAATAGCTTAGCGTCTTAGTAGAGCTTTCTCTTCTTAATAGTCTTTGTTTTTAAGCTCCCTAATCGTTAACTAAGCGCTATAGTTATAAGTCTAGTACTTTTATAAATACTATATAATATACGTATATTACCCTATTTACTAATTAAAGTAATAAGCTATTTCTTATTCCTTATTATATTAACGCTTACCTCTCGACGCTTATAACCTATAATAAAGCTAGACTATATAATAACTACTATAAAGCTCGTAGCAGGTAATTAATTTATAAATTATAACTTATTTCTACCTTAATACGCGTAGCTTAAGTACTATATAAAGGCTTAAAAGATATAGAGTTATATTAACCTTAAGACTCTTACGTAAATAAATATATATAATTAGGCTTTAGAGCTACTAGACCTAAATACTAAAAATAAGCCTTATATATAATAGCTTAAGCACTATAAGCTAGAGTCTACTCTTTATACTTAGCTTATAATAAAGCTTTAGACACTTAGAACTAGGTATATATTATGGTTAATTTATAAAGTCTAAAGCTTATAATACTATAATTAGGTAATTATTAGACGCTGTAGGCTCTAATAAGAGAATTAAAGAATAATTTTTACCTAAGCGATAATAATTAGAAGGAGCAGGTACAATATATATATAAAGAGGTTGTCCTACGCCCACAAAGCGGCAGAATAATAGATATAACTAAATGGCTATCCAAATGGAATTGCGCACACGCTAACGCTATGCTCCTAGATCTCCTAAAGATAAAGGGTATATTACTAATAAAGGATTTCCTATGCTTAGCACTATAATACAACCGTAAGTAGGCTTAGAGAGAGCTTAATAACCTATCGCGACCAGGCGCAGTAGCAACTCTATCTTTAGAAGGATATGCTCGATGGCTCGCGCAGCTTGACCAAACAACTAAGTATGTAGGCATGTACGCTACGCTTAGCAGACGCACCCCTAATGCGAACTACAAGTACCCATATAGAGCAAATAGCTAGCATTAATAGAAGCCTATAGAGTGCACCCGCTTATAGTATGCACTCTAAGGAGAAGCATTTTATAAGCTTTATAATAAACTTATAAGTAAGGATATTAGTAAAATAAAGAGTTATATTTAAAAGGATTAGTAAAAGGTGTTATTCTTTAAGCTTAAGTAAAAGGGGTAGATAGTAAATTTTATCAGATTTCTAGGGAATATTAAGGTATAAAGTATAGTAAGCCTATAATTACCTATTTTTTATTTATATACGCAGGTACTCGCACGGATTACGTTATAAGTAGATATTTACCCTTAAATATTTATTAAAGCTTTATAGTAAAAGTACGCTACTCCTTTTATTTCTTTACCTTTCTATGCAGGTACTCGCGCGGGTTATATTATTAGTAGATAATTACTCTTAAATACTTATTAAAGCTTTATAGTAGATGTATACTACTCTTTCTCTCTACCTTTCTTCTAGAACTCTATATAAACTACTTAGACTAATTACCTAGTAAGCTAGAGATCTAAGCTAGACGCTTTTTAAGCTCTATGCGTAAGTTTACTACTATTTTTATACTTTAAATTACTATTTAGCTTATCTTACTACGCTTTATAAACTAGGGGGTGTATTATAAAAGGGCACCTTACTAGAGCTTTTTACGCTAGCTAAAGTTAATTTAGGTTGCTAAGTAGCTAAGCACGCGATCCCCTAAACTTCTAAATAGCTTAGTATTTTAGTAGAGCTTCCTCTCCTTAATAGTCTTTGTTTTCGAGCTCCCTGATCGTTGACTGAGCGCCACAATAGTTAATATATATAAAAAAACGCTAGTCCTATAGAGGCAAAAAAGTAGAATATTTAGTATAATAAGAAAACTACTCTTAAAGAACTTAGAAATCTTGTAAAAATCTTAATTAAGCTATTACGTTAGACTATTACGAGAAGTTTACTAAGCTATATTAAAATTATAATAGAAAACTCCTAATAGGATTCTATTATAATATCTCCTAAATTAGCTTTTATTAGGACTTAAAGGAGGCTCTACAATGCCTACCTTACTAAGTTAGGGAACCTAGCTAGATAAAGGTGTTTAAAATAAATGTAAGAATAATATCGTTAGGGGATAATATTAAGTATTAAAAAAGAAAGTTAAATTTTTTTTAAAAATATAACTTAAAAAACCTTTAGAACTACTAAACATAATAAAGGAAATAAATAATTTTTATAATAATAAAAGATAATCCTTACAAAAGAAGGGAGCCTTAAACGCAAAATAAAACAAAAAAAAGAAAAGAACTAGGTAAAAAAGGTATCTTTAGCTACTAAAGAAATAGTAAAATCTTTTTTTAGTAACGTCTAGGTCTTCTTCTCCGCCCTCTAATATACTATTAAGGTTAAAAAATCTATTATCTTCCTTACTTAGGCGCTTTTTAATTATAATAACCTAAAGTCGCTAGCGTAAGCCCTAGTAGGCTTAAGTATATATATTAGCTCTCGCGAGGATATTATTTATTACTTAAAGACTATTTATTATAATACCTTTATCTACTACTATAAACTTACTAGAAAGCTATATAATATTAGCCTTAAAAGATAGCTTTAGTATTTAAAAGAAACTTATAAAAGAGTTCTTACACTTTTAATAAAATACTGTAAAGTTAGTAGTATAAACTTAAAGAAGGTTAGAAGTCTTTTTAACTACGATAATAATACGCTCTGAAAGCTAAATAGTTTTTTTTTAAAAAGTAATAGGGCCTAAAGTAATAGTAGTCTTACTATTAAAGGAGGTATAGCAATTAATAATAATAACCTTATAAGCGGAATAGAACGCGTTAAGGTAAAAAAAAAGACTTTTTACTTTTAGCTGCTTTTTAAAACCTTATTTATAAAATAGCCTATACTAATAACTATAATATTAGTAACCTTTTTATAGCTAACTTTATTAAGGGCAGGCTAAATCTAGGTAGGGGAAGAAGTTAGTAGAGTACACTCTAAAGTTATCTAAAATAAGTTAGACTAAAGTATACTTATCTAGTATAGCTAGTAAGCTTATAGGCATAGCACTCCTTATAGGATATTATCTTACTTACTAGTATCTACTAATAAACGCGTTTATAAGTAATAAAATTAATATATTAGTGCTTAATTATCGCGCGCAGCAAGATTAGGCTCTAAAACCTAAGCTTATTAAGTTAGTAAGTACGCATACCTAGGCTAATAAAGAACTAAAAAAGAGGTTAGAAAAGTAAGGAGATAAGTTAAAAGGTAAGAAAAGGAAAAAAAAAATATAAAAGAAAGTATAGAACTTATTTTATAAGCTTTAAAAGGACTAAACATCTTAATAAGCTAGCTAAGGAAGATTACGCTAGTATTAAAAATAATAATTTTATTTTTAAAGAGTTTAGTCTTCTTAAGTTAGTAGCTAAGTAGCTACGATAGGGATAAGGCTTTTTTTATTATATTATTAAAATTAATAGTATACTTTTAATACTTAAGAGTCCTTATTACGTAGCTATTACGCGAAGGGCTAGCTATTTTACTAAAATAAAGAAAGGAATTAGATTATAAAGTTAAAGAAGACTAGGCTTAAAGTAAAACGTTATAGCGTATAAAGTTAAAATAAGAAAAGAGAGAGTATAAAAGAATAGGTTTAAAAGCAAGGCGAGAAATAATTTTATATATATAATAATAAGTAAACGCACTAGCACGAACACACTACTATAGTAACTACTTATAGTAAGAATATAAAATTAGACACCTATGCCTATTCCAAATTCGGGGAGGATAGGTTAAGGGTAAAGCGACTCGCGAATATTTAGTAGTTAAGAGCTTAAGGTAACTGTTAGAATCTGAGATCCAGGGAAGGCTGTGCCGGTTTTGTATTTAATTCCTTATGTCATTCGCCAGGAATAACTGGTTATTGGCGACTACGCCGCAGGGCGCTAAGTTACGTAACTACTCTCTAGAGAGCGCTTACTTATAAGCGCTTACTAGAGAGCGCTCTGCAGAGAGTGCTCGCCAACGAGTAAAAACAAGCTAAGTATATAGAAACGCAAGTATAAGCTCTTATATTTATATTTAACCTGTTTACTAATCTATTATTTAAATTTAACTTAAGCTTTTATTAATTTAATTATAAAGTAAGTTATTTTTAATACTAACACTCTATTAATATACGTAAGCTATTAATAATCCTTTTTTACTTATAAGTACTCTTGTCTAAGAACTAACCCTAGTCTCCTTTATGATTAGCTATTCCGAAGGGCTTAATAGTAACACTAACGTAGGTTATAAATAATCTAATCCTATAATAACTATAAAATAACTAACTTAGAGATTTACTAATCTATTGTAGAAAATGTACTCAAAGTATGTGAGTTGACTACAAGGAGTAGGAAAAGTACAGAGAGTATCTTAGACTATATACCAGTCGTCCTAGTCCTTGCTATTATCTGAATCATCATCGTAGTCCTGCCAAGACTCTATAGTCCCTAGGGACTCTCGCTTATGCGGGACTATATTACGTGACTGCTGACCTAAGCTGTCCCGCGCCTCTTTATGTCCCCCCGGCCCGGTCATTCTGCCAACAATAACTCTCTTGACGTAATTGTCTGGTCCTTTTGTTCCTGTGGGATTCGTGATCATAACAATATATATACCTTATAATAAGTTTATATAAGTATAGCTCTTATATTTAAAAAGTTATAGAGAGTTTAAATTTTAAAATTTTAGTATTCTGCTTAGTTAGACATAACTGTGACCCTTGCGAACTAATCCATTTACAAGCCTAAATAGGAATTATATAAGAGCTTTATATTAGTATTTAATACGTTAAATTAGTATAAAGTTAATCGTCTATTACCCTTAACTATTTAAATTTTAACCACTAATAAGTCGCATAGGCTTAGCTAAATAATATACTTAACTTTTATATAAAGTAACTCTAAAAGTATAAAAATTAGGGTCTATAGAGGTTATTTATAAATAAGATATTGCGATAAATAAAAGGTAATACTCTGCCCTTAAAGTAACTTAAAAAGTAGTATAAAAAAACTATTTTTGTCCGTGTGCAGTACGGGCAGCTACCTAATACAATGTCTTAAGACAGGTGACAATAGTTATGTAATACCGCACAGGCAAAGGCACAGACCATAGTTACCGTGCGCGAGCATTAATCCTTATAATCCCCTTTCCTCCGTACATAGAATAGATAGACAAGACTTGAATACCAGATCCTTTTCTCACCCGTACCATCGTACAACTATCTAGCCCTATCATATCGCGATATGCTTGGCTTAGTATAGCCCATTCAACAATTTTTTTTATAATTTACTTAAATATAATGAGTATGCGATTCTCTTAGCTAATAAAATGTAAAAAAAATTCTAGAGCGCTAATAAGTAGCTTAAAACTTATTTACTATAAAAGCAGTATATTACGCAAGTAGTAGCTTAAAATACGCGCGCTAAAGAGAAAGTTAATTTAGCTACTAAATAACGCCTTTATTAATAGGCTTATAAAACGTAATAATAACTCTCAAGATAGCTTAAATTAGCTAAAAAAGGGTAATATAAAGGCTTCTAAGTCTACTACTAGGCTTATTAAGAAGAAGAAACCTGCGCTAGCACCTATACGCGTTAATAAAACTATACTTACTTTATTAACGCCCTTATTGCGTAGAGGCCAAATTATTAAAACACTAAGCAGATAACTATAATTAGAGTGGCTAGTAATTATTAATAAGCCTAGAAGACCTTAACTCTAGAAAATCTCGTGATAACATTAATTATATAGAACTCTACAGTCTCATATTGCTGGCGGCGCGATCATGTTGGGTGGCGCGTTTTAGTAATGCGGCGCACTGACTGCCAAAGCACGGTACGTGAGGCTGAACTACATGCCCAGACCTTGGCGCAAAGAGCAGGATCCATATGTGGATCTCCTGACATTGTGATTGTGCGTTACCGATTATGTTGTACAGCATACGAGTAAAATTATAAAAACTGTAAGGCCCCGACTTCCATCTCTCACTATATACCATAGGTTCGCACCTGCCACGTTCGTGGACCACTCTTCCAAAGGTTGTTAGGAAAGCACAAGCCAAACCAACACCACGTCATCTCAGCGCACCCATTCTAAATCAACTTCATACGAGTACAGTTGTGACCAGACTCAGCCACCCTTCATCATGGCGGAAAAGCGTCTGAAAACCAGTATCGCGATCCTGGGCTGCGGCGAAGTTGGTGCAACACTAGCCTACACACTGCTCCAAAACCCCATATGCAGCGAGGTTATCTTGGTCGATCCCAAGAAAGAGCTGTTGGAAGCGCAGGTACGAGATCTGGGGGATGCGACCTATGGTAGTCGCGCCACGACGAAGATCAGAGCGGGCACGCATAAAGAGGCGGGACAGGCGGATATCGTGGTCGTGACGGCTGGTGCAAAGCAGAAACCTGGTATGTCCATCTAACAAGTCCTCGAGCCACTCTGACAAGCAGCAGGCGAGTCACGTCTATCTCTTCTCAGTCGCAATCTGCATATTCTCTCCTCGATCTTCACATCAATGTCGCCAATCTCACCTCACACAATTCTCCTGCTTGTGGCCAACCCGGTTGACATCCTCACCTACTTTGCCCGCAAGCTCTCAGGTCTTCCAGAGTCGCAAGTTCTTGGGACAGGGACGAGTCTCGACTCGGCACGCCTCCGGGGTATCCTAGCACAGAAAGCAGAAGTTAGTCCCAGCAACATCGACGCTTACGTTCTGGGAGAGCACGGTGACAGCCAATTCGTCGCCTGGAGTACCGCAAGCATCGGATCCACGCCCTTGCATCTCGCTTTACCCAACACCCTGACCGAGGAGTTCAAGACCGAGATAGCGAACCACACGCGCGGTGCAGCGGGTGCCATCATCGCAGCTAAAGGATGCACTGCGTATGGCATTGGCAATGTTGCTGCTAGCATCTGCAAGTACATCCTCTTCGACGGTCGCACGGTACGTCCGTTGTCGTTCTATCAATCTGAGCTTGGGTGCTGTCTCTCGATGCCGGCAGTCATTGGTCGCACGGGAATATTGCGCACGATGCCAATCCAGCTAGACCAGGAAGAGCAGAAGTTGTTGGAGGATTGTGCGAAGGGTTTGAGAGCTGTTATTAAGGGTGCGGAGAAGGAGCTGAAGGCCGACGATGAGCTGAGCCAAGCATTGGAGAAGCATGCTTGACCCTTCCGGAGGAATACTTGAGGGGTTAAGTCGGGTGGGGTAGTTTCCGACACCGGGTAGTTTCCGACACCCCGCAAAATTTCGCCGCTGCCACTACTTGGGTTGCGAATATGCTCACAACTTTATTAAATAAATTTGTAAAAAAAAAAAAAAAAAATAGTATTTGAAGCATTTAATCACTTTCTTTATCTATGCTTAAATCACGATTAAGATATCGTTGTGTTCGTCGTCGTTCTCGCACTGAACGTCGAACTAATAGCTACTCTGCTTCCTCTTTAGAGCTACTTTCCTCCTTTACGATAATGACCTTTTGCGATGCGTTTCTTAATTTACGAATACGTTAAGAGGGTACCTAATTAGCCTGCGAGAGAACTTCTATAAGACTTATAAACTATTTATTTAGATTAATTATAACTTTACAGCGTTTTAGCAAATTTACTTAATTAACCTGCTCGCGTAAGGAAGCAATCTTATAATTTTTTATAGTAACCTCTATTAAGGTATAGTTAAATGCCTTAGTGGTAAGCCAAACACATTGTCGTGTAGTTAGTGAGAAGCTCTTTTCAGAAAATAGCTTTACAACATCGCTGCCACGTTTTGGCGTCCTAATATCCTTAGTAGAAGAGGGTGGTGTTGACGGCCGTTCGCGCACCACCACCTAGCGAGAACCTAAGGGCTTCCTCACGTTCTTAGGGTACAGCCCTGTTGCTTTCTACCTAGATCAGACACACTGCTCTCGAAGGCCGATTTTACGCGCTTTTGCATAAAATTCGAGAAACTTAGCCTTCCTAAGCTTTGTTGCATCTGTCTCAGCCCCATACTCGCCGACGAAGCGCCGATACGCCACCTTTAGGCTGGAGAAACAACCAAGATCTAAAGGCTAGAGTATATGTGAAGTATGGGCAGGTATAAAGAGCAAATGCACATTATTTATATAACATGCAGTTATAAATTCGTCTAAGGTATAACTACTATGGCCGTTAATAATAAGTAATCGTGTCTTAGACAGATCGTTAGGCTTAGTCTAGGGCAAGAACACCTTCTCTAGCTACTTAATAGTAATATTATTACTTGTCCACCTATTTTGCGAGAAAGTAATATGCTAGTAAGGATATTAAGTTAAAAACTCCTTCTTAAACCACTGCTCCTGGATGCTCTTAGCCTTAAAGATGACTAAAGGTTTAAGAACGACGCCAAGCGTAGAGATACACTCTACTATAGAGGTCCACGTACGGGTATTTATTATTTTAACTAGTATAGCATTAGGGTTCTCTTGCAAGGAGCCTATAATAAGCCTATTAACTCCCTAGCCCTCTATAATACCGCCCTCGTCGGCGTTGTACCTGTGTCGGGGGGGGAATCCAGGTCACGGTCTCGTACAGGTCGAATATTTGCCTAATATTTTCAGGAGTGGCCGCATTTATGCGTTCCTAGCTAGTCCGGCGGCCTAACTTTAACTTAATAGCTAGGCGGCGTCTTATAAATTAACTAGTCTACTCTTTCCTTAGGTTCTTATAGTTACCCTCTTACTTAAGGATAATTATTACGATAGCTCGTACTTGCGCGTGGGTTAGCGCGTAACTAAGGGCTTCTTAACGTAGAATCTAGCGCTCTAGATGCTCTTCTTAAATAACTAAAAGCCGCTATGCACTATTATAGGCATGCAGGTAGGATTAGGTACTATTAAAGCGGCCGCGAAGAGTGTTGCGTGGTACCCTATGTTACGTAGTAGTAGTGGCTAAAGCGACCCTAGATTTAAGGTCTGTAAGTGCGTTCTGGACATCTCCTTCTATGTATCTAGCTATTTAAAGTTAGAGAATACGATGTAAAAGGAAAAATTGAAATTGATAAAGAATTAAGGTTGTAAGAATTATTTTTAGTTAGCGTGCATGGTGGGTGAGCGCGATTGCGGGGCTGTCGGAAACTACCCGGTGTCGGAAACTACCCCACCCGACTTACTGCATCGAAGGAAAGGGGGCATAAGGTTGCGACACGAAAGTGTGAAATACTCATTCTGCAACCTTCTCAAGCTGTCCCTCCCCCCACGACAGACTCCGTCACGCTTATATCGCTACAAAAGTATCCACACCTAGGTATATCTATTGCGCGAGCCGCCAAGAACGTCCTACAATCCCAGTAAAACAACGGGTGGATCTGCATACCCAAGCTCCGATTGGTGGAGACCGTTTCACCACGTTTGAGGCGGCACCTAATATATTTCCCGAGCAAAGATCTGGTCTCATGACTACAACACCGGACAGTAGACCTAGTATGGCCCTAATATAGTGTATTGATGTGCAAGGCGGACAAATTTCAACATCAGAGCTTGGCTCGGCGTAATGTTCTCGTGACATAAGAAGCAGAAGGTTCGCAGTAACAGATGTACGATCAAGGCCGCCTCCCTCTCTTATTCTCATTCAATTGTAGATTTTAGCCATTCATCATGCATAGCATACACAGTGTTGGCCTCGTTGCCATCTCAGCCCTGGTTGGCCTTGCACAAGCAAAAGATATCTACGTTTCACCCACAGGATCTGGCACCGGAACCTCGACTTCGCCATACGGATCCATCCAATCTGCAGTCAATGCTGCAGTCGCAGGGGACACCATCTACCTCCGCGCTGGAACATACAAGCCGACAACAAACATTCAATTCAAGACTAGTGGTACACAGGCAAAGCCGATCACCGTGCGATCCTACCAAAATGAGAAGGTCGTCATCGATGGCGAAGGCCTTCCTGGGACACCGTATGGACTGGATGTGTCGCTTCCCAATGGCGAGCGTGGCATCTTTCACATCGAGAAGGCAAATTACTGGAAGTTCTACAACCTAGAGTAAGCTTCTCTCTCACTCATTGACAAGCTATACATACTAACAGGAGCGTAGACTGATCAACGGACCCTACGGAATCTACGCGCGTGATGCTTCCAACAACTACTACGAGCGCCTCACCACGCATGACAATTACGAGACCGGCTTCCAGCTCCAAGGCGCCTCTTCCAACAATACGGTCATCTACCTCGACTCTTACCGCAACCGCGACCCGCGCAAGAACGGCGAGTCAGCTGACGGTTTCGCCTGCAAGGAAGGCACGGGCGAGGGCAACGTATTGCGCAACGCGCGTCTGTGGGACAACGTCGACGACGGGCTCGACCTCTTCATGTTCGGCTCGCCCGTGACGCTCGAGGAAGTCTACGCGTGGGGTAACGGCTTTAACCGCTGGGGCTTCTCCAACTTCAACGGCGACGGTAACGGCTTCAAACTCGGCATCACCGACAACCCGCCCGCCAACCATGTTGTGCGCAACTGCATGGCCTTTGCCAACGCGAAGAAGGGCTTCATCGACAACGGCAACCCCGGTGCGCTGACCGTCGAGCGCAACACGGCGTGGAACAACGGCGACGTCGGTTTCAACTTCCGCAGCTCGAGCTCGACTCTCAAGAGCAACATCGCGGCGGTGAATGTGGGGAGTGCGCAGGTCTCGCTCGTGAGCAGTGTGAAGGCGTCCGACAACTCATGGCAGGGCGGGAGCTGGTCCAACTCAAGCTTTGTGAGCACGGATCCGAGTACGTTGAAACAGGCCCGCTTGACCAATGGGAGGGTACCGGCGAGTGACTTTTTGGTACCGAAGACTGGCGCTGCCATTGGAGCTACGACAAAGGCCGATGTTTAGGGACGATAGGCCAATGGAGGGTGAGTTGCGGTGGGCTTGAGTTCGCTTTTAGTACATAGTTTGGCAAATGCATCGTTTTTATATATTTTACTAGGTTTTTTATAGTAAAGAATTACTTCCAATAGGCTTTTATACGAACTGCTATTTTGATATGTTTCACACGCACATCGGTGGAGTATTGTAGCGGAATATGCTGGAATTAGACACGGAGTCGCTCTAGAGGGCTATACGAGAGCCAGCGTCAAATCCCAGGTCTGAGGGTTCGTGACGATTGGGGGAAACTCCCCTGACCAGTGTCCAGTTCTCTGATGTGTAGTCGTAACGAGTCTCTCCGTGAAGTGGCTTACTTTATGAAAGTGTCCTTCTCTTCTCTAGTCCGGCCGCATGACCCTTACATTGCAGAACAGCTTTCAGGGACTCAGTATGGAAAAATTTCTAGGGTCTACCACGTCTAGCTGTTAGTTCTTGGATAGGTGGCATCCGCAGTTGCTACCACCTAACATGAGCCTACGCATTTTTACCGCTGTTATACATTTTTTCGAAGTTTAATTTTTATCAAGAAAATTATAATTACGTTTCTTATGTACTATATGTTCTCAACTTTGGAGCTTCGCAAGTTCGAGAAGCCGCGGGAGAACGCTTGAAAAAGAATTCGATTTGGGCCGAACAGCTTGTGATTGTATAGCCCTTGAAAGTCATGCATACTTTATGTTATATTTATGTTGTTAAAGACAGTAAAAAAAAGCTCTCACGTCTACCCGCGAACACTATGAAAGTCAACATCCCGATTTTTAGACCACGCTGCTAAAGAATTAGGTCGGGCTAGATAACATCTCCTAGAGATAACTCTCTACCCCTTTAAGGCGGTAACTCCCTCACCCAACTCATCTACGAAACCAGTAAACGGAAGTTTTCCAGTGGTTTCAAAGCCTTGAAAATTTATCCAACCAGCCTTATACAGGCCTCATACCTGCTTCTGGGGAAGGAAAAGCTTCTCCCTGACCCGCGCGACGATGGAGACTGGCATCATATCTCATGGTTCTTCGAGAGGATTGCCCGCCAAGCACTGGATATTCTCACATCATGATTCATATACAAGTCATTGAAAATTGTGCTTGCCAGTAGATTCTGATGGGTGCAAGGCCAAATTCGGATCGTTTCCCACGTCCTCAAGTGCTGGTACTTCAGTGCATATGGGCAATGCGGCGCAGCACTATAGAACGGAACTTGGATAGGAAGCAATATAGCGAAGCGAGATTTCGTGTTACTGTGATGGTGAGCGAGTGATGTCGTATGTTGCCTTATTGTTGGCGGGTAAGCTTTAGGGGCGTCGCTGCATCGCGCAGTAGTATCGTCTATAGAGGGGATAGAAGAGGGGCATACGAACAGCAAAAATATTCCATTACGCTATCGTCTCATAACCACCACAGCCTGTGCACGAGTCCTCTCCCGCATATTATCATGTACACTCTCCGATACTAATTCAGCACTTAGAACACCGTGCCCTTGGTCTGTTTGCCAAACTCTTCCTCCAGCTTCTTCACATTGATGTTCCTCCAGAACCAGATGGATGCGATGCACAGCGGAACAAAGCAAGTGCCGGCGATCAGCATAATGCGCTCGGTGTGTGCAAAGGCCCCAACTACGGCATCGCGTTCGGGCGTACCATCAGCGAAGCTCATCTGCACTTCAATATCTCCAAATATCTCCAAGTAGCGGTCTTTGGAACCTTCTGGCAACCGTTGGTAAAGCTGTTCAGGAAGAATGCTGGTCCACAGAGCACCCGAGATGGAGAAACCGATGGACGAGCCAAAGCCTCCAAATAGACCCCAAAGCGCGTTGACGACGGCAATTTGCTGGTGGGTCACAGGTGCCATTACTGCCAGTTGACCGCACGTTGCGAAGATACCAGTACCAAGACCGACCAGAATTTGAGTGAACGCGAGAACGCCGGGGTTAGTGCTAGGCGTGCGGAACGGAATGAGCAACGCCGTACCGAGAAGGGTAATCGGGACACCAGACATGGCAATCCACTTGAAATTGCCAGTACGGCTGATGAGCACTCCGATGATTGGACCAAATACTGAGGAGGTGAGGGAAAACGCATTGAGGACGTAGTTCGCGTTCTCAATGGACAGGCGATGAACAACCTGCAGATAGCTGCCGTAGTACCCGTTCCAGCAGAAGACAGAGAGGAACATGGCACCGTACAGGATACAGGAGCCAATAATGGTAGGTTCCTTGAGATATTTCCACGGCAAGAATGGCACAGGCGCCACGTAGCGTTCATACACTGCGAATGTCGGGAACAAAAAAATCCCGAGCACTATCATTGCAACGATGTAACCGGTTTTCCAGCCATTGGGTGCGTAGTTGACAAGGGTAAATGGAAGCATGAATAGGCAGAAAGCGAACATGAGGAGCAAGATGCCAGTGACTGGGCCCGTCAGCGAATATTAATAGGAGGTAACATGGCACTTACTGTCGAATTGAACGAAGTAGTAAGCAAGCGACTGGAAGAGGTTGCGACCGGATCTCTGTCTTCTAGCTAGACCAGCTTGCCGTGCTTTCCGGTACATGAAGACCATGACACTCATGGCTGGCAGACTGCAGGTGACGAGAATAATTGCAAATGCACCGAATGCCCACCGGAAGTTGACGTGCCTGTAAAAAGCTGCCGCAACCGGTGGAGCGGTGAATGTGGCAACGATACGAGGAGTTTGATAGAGGCCGAAGATGATCATGCGGTTCTTGAGGGACGTCATGTCGGCAGTCATGACGCTGACCACATAGCCCACACCGATGTGACCGGTCCAGTACAAGACATGGGCCGCGACATACGTCTCTACGTTCTTGCAGACAGCCTTCATGATCATGCCTATAGTACTGAGTACGAGCATGAAAACAAAGCCCTCGACACGTCCCCAGACATCGATGGCCTTGGCTGTTGCAAGGGGAATGCACCCTCCCAGTGCGGTAGACATGACGTTGCCGACAGTCAGCAGCCCATGGACGCCGAATGACGAAGTTATGTAGGGGTTCAGGGCCGAGTCGACGTAATTCTGGAACAAATCGACAAAGGAAATAAGATACAGCCTGGGGCGTGTTAATATGAGCAGATTAGCAAGAGCTGCCGAGGCTTACAGAATGAACATGCTGATCAGCGTGGTCGTGCTCCAGATTTCTGTTATAGCTCTCACACGCTCGACACCTGGTTGGAACGTTTCTGACTTGGAGTCGTCTGGCACCTCGCTGTCCTCAGAAGGTGCGATAACATCGGCATGGTGGTTCTTCTCCACGTCGATGGTAGGCGGAATGCGCTCGATAGCCGCCGTTGGGGCTGGTCCTTCGGGATGGATACTCATAGTGAACGAAGCTGGTCGAGCTCAGCGGACTACTGCAGGGCAAGGACAGGATCCTGGGATGGAGCACAAGGGGAGGAGAATCGAGCCTGACTTGGTCTATATATGCAAGTACTCGTGCAAAGACACGCAGAGCGAAAATTTTCAACCCTGGCATCGCTCCGATAGCGGGCCAAGGAGCTTATAGGATGAAATCCTACCATAAGCTCTCTTAGTCGAAGGAGAGTGCGAGATGGTGGTGCGCCCGTGGGAGCGATGATCTGATAAGATGGGCTGCCGAGAGAATTGGTTGATCAGATAAGAACCATCTCCGCAGATAAATCCAATCAAGGCGCCCAGAAAACCGGGGCAGCGAGCCGCCGTGCGGATACTCGTCCCTGATGAGCGAGCCAAGAGAGGGGCACACAGACAGAGGCTTGGCTAGTGGTGAGAACCCTGCGGCATGCGGGAAAACAGAGTTCGTTGACTGCACGCACAGGAAGTCACCAGATGAATATCGAGTCAAGAAAGCTCTAGGCTTCACCAGTTTTGCAGGTGTCCATATTTACACTAGATCTCCATGAAATCCGTTAGTAGAGTGCTTTTCGTTTTACCAGCATTGGACTTGACCTCGGGATTGACATGCTCAAATTCACTACTTTCACTTCCTGCATCGTGGCCCGCAACCCCGGAGATACTGTAGGAAGATCCGCCATGTAAAATCCCCTGTTCGGTCCTCGAAGTCCCAAATCAACCCCCGGCACCTTTCCGAGACGTCGGGACCCAGGTAGTGGGGTGAGGTGACAGGTCCACGGGTCCAATTTTTTCTGGCTGGAAACTCTTCCAGACCTGTCGCGTTAACAGGCCCTGGGAGAGGGTCCTGTGGCACAGAACGCGATGGAGTATTAATGCACACATGCCACGTTATACGTAATTGTGTCGCGTTGTCCGCTTGATCGATTCTGCGTCTCGCCAAACTCATCACGCACCAAAATAGTGCCCCACAAAAATTTCATCCGCATCGGAGATGGATGCATATCGTGTCATGTACATAGAAGCATGGCTCTAACACATAACGAGGCCAATGGTAAATGTCTTAACAGACGACTTATTTTTGCGCCACACGGAAGCATGCACTTTGCCGCTCCAGCTAAACATATATTCTAAATTCATCAGCCTACTTCGTACTTCAGCGCAGGCCTCTCGATAGGTTTGGGAGAAGGATTTTAGTTTGAGCGCTGTCTTATACAACTTACCTAGGTAAGTTCTCAGTTGCTCTTTAGTCACCAGCAACGGCCTTCTTGACTATGCACTCGTGAGGATGGCTACCCTAGGTAGAATGAATTTCAGGGCCACCGCGATACGTTGCCTACATGCCTGTAGGCGCCCTTAAGAGTCTGTGTGTGTGTGCGCGCGTGTGTGTGTAACTTATGGCACTAATCAAACTTGACAGACTGTGGCCATGTTGCAAGTTTCACTGTACCGTGTCACTGGATTCGTTTTCGGCCGACCGCGTTCAATGAGACGGGACGTGGCGAGGCGCTCGCCTTCTGTTCGGCTTCATCCCCGCATTGCCGTGCTTGCATGCAATATATAAAAGGAAAGACGCATGGGGTCGGAATGGGGCGGAGCGGAGGTTTCTTATTGCCACTCGTGCATTTTTCCTTCCGTCACAAGTTGGTCCAGGCAAAGGCAGCCACGGAGTTATACCGTAGAAATTGGATATTACGGTCTACCCTAGTATTCATAGCGTATAGCTTTTATTGCTAGAAGCTGTGCTTATAATCCTTTTTTTTCGACTTTGTTTTTACTTTTTCTATTTTTATAAATAAAAGGCTTAAGCTAAGTGTGTTTGGACCAGTACGGTACTTGGAGTGCGACGGCGGTCTCCAACAACACACGCTATTTCCTGTCGAATGTGTAATGACAATAATCAACACTTCGCATTATCACCTACGAGTGTGGGCAATGAGTGCGCCTTTACTCTCTAGGAAGCTCACCAAGCTTCGAATACCATGGCACATGCCTGTCTTTCGTCTCCCACCCGTTGCTGAACGGTGAAAACGGGAGGGTCCGCCCCATCTCCACCTCTCCACTTGCCTTCAGAATCCTAAGGGGTAAGTTTGACTGTTTTTGGATAGCTGGAATCTCTGAAGGATCCAAGTCGAACTTTTCTTCCGTCGCGTTCTGCATCGCGTTCATTCACAAGCAGAAGATTTCTGCAAGGAACCTATGGTAACCATAGTGGGCGCCTGGGCGACTAGAGATTGTACATGCGCCATCACATTCTCCACGTCAGCCTGGCCGCAAGCTCTCACATGTATCGTCAGGACAGCGAGGGGATGTATTTATGCTTGTCGGACACGACATGTTCTACTCGTCCGAGCGAAAGCCAGGGCCTGTTTGAACTGCAGATCCTACTGTCAGCGTAAGCTGTGACACGGCTCTCTTTCTGCCCTTTCGCATGACTTCTTCAGGATAAAATTCATATATATGGCTGGCCCGCCCCTTCCCGGCAGCAATCACTCACTCACCGTTGTTTGTGGGGTGCTTTGCTTGCATCCCTCACGTTTTCCAAGTTGTGCGCATGGCCATAACATGCAAGCCCTGCCGTAACGAGGTCCCATGAGACTCGATATGGTGGATGATCTTGGTAGCCAGAATTGGCCATAATACGCCCTGAGCATGACTGTACTCCTGCCTCGCATTTTACGCGCCTCTTGCGCCCATCCTCGCATACAGGCCAAATCTTTTAATTGTTCGGAATACCTTAGACCCTAGGTTTCGCGACGGAAACACCCAGCATATTTGAGTTCCTGATCGCTTGACACAATTTCTACCCTCCAATGCTGGCCGTACGATGGCTGGTGAGCAGCACGATGACCGCTCCGGAATCGGCAAAGCCGTCAACTTCACCTGCATCGTGTTGATGACATTCTTTGGCGTGTGGAGACTGATTGTGCGTTTCATGATTAACCCACGAGTAGATGAGGGTGTCTAGGCTATCTCAGGTATGACAACACTGACGATGGTAGGTTGGAGCGACTATTGGATTATACTGGCCATTGTACGCGATAACTCCTTCATTCCCATAGATTTTCATCGTTCGCTGATGATTTCCAGCTCACCGCTGAAGCAGGCATTAGCTGGAACGTGGCTTAGCTCTACCATGGCCAAGGACGTTTAGATGTTGACATAAATATCGACATCAAAGCCAGAGTCCGCTACATGGTGTTTATGGGGGGAGCATTGAACACATACGCTATCGGATTTGCTAAACTCTCGATCTGTGCCTAACTCCTCGGATTAAATTTTTCACGCGCCTACTGGTGGCTAGTCTATTGTTCTGTACTGCTTGTGCTCAGCTGCAACTTCACGCTCCCACTGCTATTTCACTGGGCGTCCTGTCGACTTGTGCAGGCAAGCTGGGATTCTAGGAACAATAACCCCGACTGTTGGCACGTCACTTTCAAGACGACTGCGACGTAAATTCAAGGCGGGTCTAACATAGTCACGGATATTTTATATACCGCAGCTCCAATCATCTATCTGCATCGAGTTAATATGAGTCGATATACTCAGTGGGAGTACGGCTGGTTTTCTTGATGGCCTTGTTGTAAGTCTAGACGCCTGGTCCTGTGAATCTCATTGCTGACCGTACTAGCGAAACAGCCTTATCCATCGCCAAAATGTGGCAGTTTGGATACTTGCTGCTGAAAGTTAAAACCAATACCGTTTATCATACCGTCACTACCACCTCGCTCAGTGTCATCGAAGTGTCCATGTGCATCATCGTCGCATGCCTTCCGCTACGCCGGACGTTCGGCAATCTACTCAAGGGTCCTACCTCGAAGTATTCTCGAGAGTACCTGCGCTTTGAACTCGCCCCTGACTTACGACCTTCCAACCATCTATACTGTCGAACGGAGAGCTTAAAGTGTATTAAAGCTATCGAGTGAGACTATATACAGTGCGCTAACCGAGGTCACGTGAGGCGCTCAGGCCAACAACACCACAGTAGGCACTCCCACTGACATATACAACCAAAATGACCCTCGATGACGAGAGCTCGCATAATATCTTGCCCGGCGAGGAATATGTTGAGGATGCAAATGGGCGGATCGTGCGGACCGCGTCGGCGGGAGCGACACGTGGAAGCCGCATCAATCAAGATTCCGGCGTAGATGGGCAAGGAGACAAAAGAAGAGGTGGGCACGGCTGACAAGTTCAAGTAGCAATGGTGGATTCTGTTTTCATGTCAACGTGCAACGCGCAATGCCGACTGTCATTTCCGGACACCTCACTAAAGCATCCTGGAATTATCCTCCATATCGATTTCGGTACTATCCCGGACCGGATGTCAACGCAAGTCATCGCATGAAGACGCTTACGGCAAGATCTTCGGCATACCACGACACTTCCACGAAGGCGACAAACCAGAGTTTAGCTAGCGCATGGCCCACACTACCATATTGTAGTAGATGCAAGATTTGCGCGCTCTATTTGTGCTGCGACTCTCCGCCTCTAGAGAAAATTGCGACTTTTTGACTTCTATATGGGACCTGGACGCTGCATGTCTATCAGGGTGTTTGTTTCAAGTGAAAGAAGAGCACGGATGTGCAGTATGTATGCGGGTGACATCGTGCACGAGCGAGTACAAGTACGATTGGTTGGAAGAAAGCACTATTCAAGACAGCGAAGCGATCCTTTAGCGTGGTCGAATACATGTCCAAAAAAAGGCAACTGTACCACACTATATGTCCGCGGAATACACTCTTGCGTCCGTCAGCAGCAACAGAGTTAGCAGCTGACTGGACTGGTTTCAAATCTAGTTCAGCAGCGCAATATGCGTCGTGTCCATAATGACTAGGCGAACCGTGCCTCGATGCTGCGATTCGAAGTCGCACAGTCCCGTAGTGGCTCAATGTCTCGGCGATTAGACTAGTCAGCGCACCTCATCGCGGTCTATATCTTACGTTTTATGAAAGCCAACAGAATGGGAGACGAGAAGACATCATGTCTGTTTCGTCGACGTGGCGTGATACTGCGGACTTGTTCGTGCAGCTCCGCCACTTTGAATACTTGACGTGCTAGCAGTACGCAGTTCTTTGCTCCTCTTGTGATGATAAACGGGTTTGCTGATGGCCAGGAGAGTCAACCAAGGCAAAATTACACTTTGCCATGCTTCACTCAAACCCAGTCCATTTCCATGCCATTCAGCCAAGTCAAATGCCGGCAAAACGCAGTTGTTTTTACTGACAGGTTTACGACATTCCTGGAATGTTTTGCTACCACACCATACATAAGTCGCGAAATCTTACTTTGATTACCCTCCAGGCATGCCGTGTCGAATGAGAGTCGACCCTACACGCGTGGGGTTAGCCTCGTGCGACAGTGAGATTGTATGGACTACGGGCGACTTGCAGTTAGGAACCTGCGCGTTTAGGAAAGACATGAACAGCGTCGTTTGCGGCACTAGTGACGGCTAGCTGGTTCGAGGCTAGAGTACGAGCGTGAGGTGCATAGTGCAGTTGGCGTTGGGCGATGTTACTCGGCCCCTAGCGGTCGATATCGATTTTTCTCCGAAAAAGGCCGTGCGGAGCACGACCCTACAAGCTCAATGGGCCACACATGCTCAATGGGCCAGCTGCACTTTGATACCCACCACCACATCAAAACACGCCCTATTTACATCAAATAAAATGCCAAAGATCACGAAGAGCATGTCCACTTACCGATCCGAATGTGAAATTATCGAAAAACACGTTGTGGTGTTAAAGACTTTGACGCGGCCGAACATACGCGCATACTGTCGCGATCGCAACATCAATCATCTGCGCAAACGCCTACAACGCGCGTTCAACAGCCAAAACAATAGGTCAACAAGGCCGCCTACTAATAAAAAGCTCTCTGGTGAACAAGAGCTTGCTCTCGAACGTTTTTGCGATACAATAGACGATATTGGATTTGGCATAACAAAGGATTTGGTGCGTGGGCAAGCAGACGCTCTGTTGGCCGCAGTGCACGAAGGAGATGACCCACCGCCGCGTGTAGGCGTCCACTGGGCATCTAGATGGCTGGATTCTCATACAAAATACTACAAGGCAAAGGCAAAGCCAATTAACCTTGCACGGAAGCTTGCCCAATCGCCGGAAGGCCTTCAAGCCTGGTTTAATAAGCTGGCTGAGTACAAACAACGCAGGGCCATCACCGACGCAAACATGTACAATATGGATGAAACAGGCGTGCGTATCGGTGTTGCAAAGTCGTCCTACGTATACACAAAACGCGGGCAAGATATATTAATACCCACTGCAACAAACAGGGAGCTTATTTCTCTTGTGGAGTGTTGCGCTGCGGATGGCCGTTCTATTGCTCCTATGCTTATCATCAAGGCAAAGTCGATACTCGAGCACTGGGCCGTAGATCTGCCTAGCAATTACCTTATAAACGTTACAGATACAGGCTACAGCAACGATCATACAGCCATGGATTGGATACAGCACTTTGAAAAGATGACCTTAAGCAATATACATGGGCAGTGGAGGCTCCTACTGATCGACGGCCATGGATCTCACCTGACGTACGAGTTTGCTGCTTTTTGTGAGAGTCACAAAATACAGCTGTTTACTCTCCCTCCGCACACTACTCATCTCCTCCAGCCTCTTGACGTAGGCTGTTTTCAGCCTCTGAAGTGGTATCACAGCAGGACGCTTGATTGGACCTCACGTACAGGCTCAACGGAAATACAACGGGTAGATTTCTTAGCAATCCTCTCACAAATCCGCCAGCAAACGTTCACTGCTCGAACAATACGCAGCGGGTGGAGGCGTACAGGCCTATCTCCATTCTACCCCGAGCAGGTACTAGGGCCTTTAAGGGCCCAAGAGGCTATTAATACTGATGAAAACGCTACCAAGGAGGGCGATAACGTAGAGCGGCCTGTTACTCCTACTATCACGTCCTCCGACGAGGAGGGTAAGTTGCCTTTGCTTAATAACCTGACGCCCTCCACACGCGGCCGCTTCCTCAATTAACTACTTAACGCGATCGGTACGCCTCAGTTTAAGGAGCTCTCTACACCTTTTCAAACGCCTCGGCCCCGTATAGCGCCTAGAGATATTGGTTGGAGTACACCAAAGACGGTCCGTACACTGAATTTACAAGAGAAAGCTATTACCTTTACACTCAGGGAGTTACTGCCGCGCGAGGTAGCGGAGGACGTGATTTCAACACTTAAAGGCAGCTCTGCAATGGCCCGCAACGCAGCAGGCCTTGAGCAGGCCTTACACCGTACCCAGGCTGCCGAGCACGCTCGTAGTGAGCGTCGTAGGC
>ML976693.1:352621-357292 GCA_010015655.1 Bimuria novae-zelandiae CBS 107.79 | reverse complement strand
GCGCGGAGATCTTCCGAAGATTGTATGAGAACTCTATACAAAGGTTGGAAAGCAGAGGCAAGTTTCGGGCAGATCGATCGATCGCTGACGGCCCGTATGGCGCTGCTGAGCTTGGGCTGATGGCCCGCTGCTCCATGGATCCATATACAATATTGATACACCAAAAAGGACGCTCTGAGGTCAAGCAGGAGGCAATTGTTCAAGTCCCAGATAGTCAATTCACCATACAAGAGACCCAGGTCGTCAGCAGCGACGACGATAAAGGCTACTCAAGTCCATTTGAAGCACTAAATGCAGCAGAAGCTGATTGGGGCTTCTAAGCGACAATTTACATACGGGACGATGTATTTTACATACAAATTACTATACAAATCGCATTTCGTCACATTTGGCCCATTGAGTATGTGTGGCCCATTGAGCTTGTAGGGCCGTGCTCCGCACGGCCTTTTTCGGAGAAAAATCGATATCGACCGCTAGGGGCCGAGTAGGCGTTTCGCGTTAAGGGGAGTGGGATGGCGCGGGACACGCTAGTGGTGGTGTGGCAGAGGTGTCTGGAGGTCGCGCGGAGCGTCTGCGCTGCACGCGCGACAATCCAAGGACGCCCTAAGCACCTAGTTGTTTTCCAGTTATCGGTGCTTTGCATAAGACCGTACCGACACACCCGCACAGCAAATCAGATATAAGAATATAGTTTTTTCTTTTATCTCCTTAATTACGGTATTAATATCTCTAGAAATTTTATATAGTATAGAGGTAACTTAACTCTATATTCTACTAAGTTTTTAAAATTTATTATGAAAGGGTTATTGAGATATTGTCCGATTACATGGCCCTTTGCACACGCAAAGGTAGCTGGCGCAACCCTACACAAAGAAACCTTGCCAGCAGTCTGGTTCATCCGCACAATTCCGGGCGGGACAAAGGGTAACTCTCCTTAATCAACGGAAATAGATTAGCGTATTAGTGTAAGACGTAAGGATATAAGAGCCTTACATTCTTACAGAGAAAAAAACAACAACACTTTATACCACAATTTATCTTAATTAATCACTATCTTTTCATCTTATCAGATTACCCCTCCAATCTGACAGATATATGGCTGTAAAAAAAGGTCAAGGCTAGCTATACTTGAATCTACTTAGTCGTGCCTCAAAATACGCTAGAAGTGAGTCAGTACGGTCTTTTGCAAAGCATAAATAATGCAATCCACGGATTTTTCACCAACATGCCAAGTCCAAGAACAGGCACAGCTCGACATTTATTCAAGTCATCGTCACATCAATGTGCGATTAATCTTGTACCCGACTATATGTTTGCAGTCGACTGACCTGCTCTTTCATCTCCGAACTTTGCTTGCCTTGCGCTCCTCCATCGCTCACCAAAATACCACTGCACGATGGGTAACGGCACTAAGATCAGTACCACAAGTCCTAGCACCAGAAATGTAGGCCCGCTTCCAATGCATTCTATTATGTTTTGTAGGACAGCAACACCGATAGCGGCGAACATGCATCGCACGAGGTTGCTGGTAGCTGACGCCGCTTCTGATCCATCCTGCTGCCAGAGGTCCGAGATCAGTGTCTGGTGCACCCCGCATATGGCGTGAGCCGCTGCTGCTATTAGGAACTGTAGGACCAATACAATGCATATCCAGCCTCCCAGAGACGTCAGATCGGAATATGCGAGGGCGTAACCGTAGAAAGCGAGGGGTATTATCAGCGTTACCGTAAAGGTCGGCACACGAGCGAGGCGTGTGTGTTCGATTGGGAAGTCAGTCGGAAGGGTGTGCAGAGAAATCCTGGTGGAGGAGGGGAGAAAGTGCACATGCTTGTAGGCAGAGCATGCACGCTTCAAGTCGGCATCTAGAAGGTTGCCGACGAGAGCCGAACCTGCAATGGCACCCAGGAAATTAGGGACAAAGGCCAGTCCGAGGAGGGCCTCGTTGATGCCGAATGCTTTCTTGAACAGGCCAGTTGTGCTGACGGTGACCATCATCCAGACCATGAAGACCATGCTACTAAATAGGAGGCTGAGAAGTATGTCCTTCTCTTTGAACAGCCGCAGAGGCTCGATGAATCTTCGCTTGGGCGTGATAGGCCTCGCTGCTGGTTGCAGGCTCTCATCCACGTGCGCGGGCTTGCCAAAGATTCTGCATTTCCAGACAAGTGGTTGGTGGATCCCCGCCAGAGGTATCGTCCCGTTGCCTGCAATACTGCGCAGTGTTTCAGGCAGGAAGAATGCAATCGCAAGGAGTACAGTCGTCGATAGTGCAAAAAGAAACACGAACGAGCATCTGAAGTCCGTCCAATTCGACAGTAACCCGCCAAGGACTGGTGACATAATGAAGGACCCATTTCGTATCCCCTGGAAGACATCATGGAATCGGTCGCCTTCGTCTGGTGGAGAGATGTCACGAAGGATAGCATACCCAATTGATACCGTGGATGTGATGCTGGCAGCTTGTACCATACGGAAGAGTAGCAGGACTGCATAACTCGGCGAGAAGCTTAGGACGATGCAAGAAGCGACGTAACAGGAGAATGCGACAAGGTAGACTGAGCGGCGACCGAAACTATCGGACAGTGGGCCCCACAGCAGTGGTGCAACTCCTTGAACCAGCAAATACGCCATAATGGCAAGGTTTGCACTCCCTGCGCTGGTTTTGAAGTCCTTCTTGCTGTCAGTATTGTGGCTTTAATTGTGCGTCGTGTGGACTCCTACGGTAGCAATACGGTCCAATGCTGGAAGGTACATGTTGAAAGTGAGCGTTGGGAAAGAGCCTGCCGCGCCTGCAATTGCCACCAACGTCCATTTCTCGAACCGAGTGAACACATGATACGGCTCTTCGAGGTCCACCTCTTCTATTTTCGAGCAGTCCTTCTCGTCTCGTATAGATCCGACCGCTTTTCCAATCGTGCCCTCTGATGATCTGCGGTATTCCACGAAGCTCCGAGGCTTTGTAAGTGTCTCCTGGGAGTTGTATAAGATCTGCGTGAAGTCGAAACCAGCCCGAGAGTCTTCAGTATCGAATTGGTGCCGTACGGAGAACATGCGAATATTCGAGCTGCCCATGGTAAACACTCCAGACCCAATCTCGCGCCATCCTTCCAGCGTCGTGAACCTCTGCGATGTTCGTCGCCCGATCACAGAGTCGGTACTTCCTCGCACAGATGGCTCGTAGAGCGAACCCATCTTCGTGAAGATAATGGTACAGTACGAAGAAAAGTTGTGAGCCTGAGGTATGTAGACATGGAGCTAGAGGAACAAAATGCACTAAATCTCCCGAACTATGCCACAGGCCAAAATATGGCATGTCGCTGGGTAAGGCTACTGCTCTGTTTTGTCAGATCGTGGCGTTCTGGATCGCTGGTATCCGACGCACTGCATGTTTGAGACGCATGGCAGGCATAAAGATTACCGATCTTTTGAGACACTGAAACGTCGCATTACGACCAACCTGAGAACACGACGCACCAGCTACCGAGGCATTAGAATGCACCACTAGAGTCGCGCAAAAAAAGAACAAAAAAACCTAAGCTAGCGAATACAGTTACCGTGCCTTGGCAGTCAGTGCACTACGTCAGTCAGTGCACCACCCCTCCAAAATCGCTTAGCTTGACTGTCTCGGCACGGTATGCGCTAGCTTAGATGCACTTATGCTTGTCCTTGGGACGCGCCATTTACAGCGTCACCTATTGTCACTACCTCGTACCCGATTCTCCTGCAGTGTGATAACGAATTTTACGCTTTGAACTTGTGGCTTGGAGACGCCGCGACGCTCTGAACTTCTGTCGATCGCTTCGCCTCGCCTCGTTAAAGTCGGCTTTGGTAACTAGCGTAGCTACTTTCAACCACATTAATTAAGTATTGTCCTATATGGAGGTATCCTTCGCTTTACCCGCCAAAACGAAGGGTCGTAGTAGACTCAGACTCTACCTCAAAGTAGACGTTCTGGAAAGTGGCAGCATCAGCAGCCAGAACTGCTTAGCTTGACCACTTGCTCGCTCAGTGATATTGGGTACAAGGCGGTTACGCAGTCCACCAAATTACACGCTCTTTCTCTTATTATTTCGCACTAAGCTCTGCAGGCACTGACATTCAACCCCTCACCGTACCTTCCCCGAGGTCGGCTTCTATACCCCACCGTCCCTGTTCACGCCCCTGCCTTTTCTAACAATCCCCACACCAAGCAAACACCCGAAACATGGCGCCGCAACCACGCTCTTCCGACTCGAATATGTCCTACGAGCGCGCTGTCACGTTTCAAGAACTCGGAGAAATGGCAATGACACAAGCCGCAGACCGCACGCCTTCCCCACTCTTCGCACGCATACAGCGGGCCTCTTGGCAGGCTCTATCAAAAGCAGGCGTTAGCTCCGGATTCGACTCGCTGGAGGCAGAGATGGAGGCTTTCAAGTTGGACCTGGAAAAGGGAGGATGTGGGAAGAAGGCCAGCGATAAGACGAAGGAAGAAAAGACGAAAGGGACGGAAACGGGGAAGGAAAAGATGATGGTGTTCAAGGACGAGGTATGGGTTTCGCAGCTTCGCAGCTTCGGAGATTCATGTTAATGTGCGCAGTGTGTGGTACCGGACGTCACGTACCGACCATCCCAGGTTCCCCCATCGCCGGCCGTCACACCTTTGCTGGACACGAAGTCATCGTCCATAGC
>ML976693.1:260121-347621 GCA_010015655.1 Bimuria novae-zelandiae CBS 107.79 | reverse complement strand
CAGTTCCACTTCAGCCCGTTCTGCCGCCGGGAGTCACACAGTATGCATTTGATGCAGCCATTTTACAGTACATGGCAGTGGTCGGGCACGAGCAAGTGTTGAAAGGCGATGCCTTGACAGAGTACATTGATCCGTACGAGCTAGGAGAGGTCGAAGGAAAGCGCAAGACACCTAGCGCAGCAGTCAAACCTAAGAATGTCGACGAACTGCGACGTGTGCTTGCCATCTCAAATCAGTACGCGATCCCGGTGTGGACCTTCTCACGAGGCAAGAATTTAGGGTCAGTGCAACATATTGCCCCCACACGTTCCATTATTGACAAGGCGTCTCGAACAGCTATGGGGGTCCAGCGCCCCGTGTAAATGGCTCTATAGCTCTCGATCTGCACCGCATGAATCGTATTATTGAGGTCAACAACGAATACGCCTACGCCGTCGTCGAACCCGGTGTCACCTTCACAGAGCTCTACGACTACTGCGTGGCCCACAAGCTTCAAGTCTGGCCGTCCGTCCCGTCTCTAGGGTGGGGCTCCGTCGTCGGCAACACACTTGATCGTGGCACAGGCTTCACACCCACCGCGACGCACCATCAGCACATCTGTGGGGTCGAAGCCATGCTCGCTAATGGCGAACTCGTTCGGACCGGCCAGTTTGCCGTCTCAGGGTCTCCCTCCGCACACCTTTCCAAGTTCACGTTTGGACCGAGCATCGAGGGGCTCTTCTTACAATCGAATCTGGGCATCGTGACCAAGTTGGGGATATGGCTTACCCCCGCGCCGCAGGCCTTCATGTCGTGCTCCTTCGACATGCCAGACTTCGAGGACGTGGAAACCATTGTGGACGTCTTTGGGCCGCTGAGGCGAGATGGCCTACTTCCGAACACGGTCTATGTTTCGAATTTGGTAGAGTGGTTGGGCATGATGGGGAAAAGAGAGGAGCTTTGGCCGGAAGCTGGGCCAATCCCGGAATGGCGTTTGAAGGAGCTGCAGGCGCAGCTGGGCATCGGCTACTGGAATGCAAAGTTTGGGCTGTATGGCGCCAAGGACGTTGTGCAGGCGCACTTCAACCAGTTGACGATGATTGTCGCGAAGAAAGCGCCCAAGGGGCGACTGAGCTGCGAGATGTTTTCGGCGGAAGAAGACGAGGTTCTGGATCCCGCGTCTATACCCGAGCCACATGGTGGTTTCTTTGTAGGCGTACCCAGTCTATGGAGCCTACCGATGGTGAAGTTCAGATTGCCCAAAGAGGGTAGCGGTATAGGTGCGCATTACGACTACAGTCCCATCATACCGTCAAGTGGGAAGACTGTACTCGAGTGGGTCAGAACGGCAAAGAGGTATGCATGGAGCGACTTCTCTCTGGCAGGTGTTCAGGCCCGCTAACACCCCGTTTGTAGGATATGCGAGACCGAAGGCTTCGATCTCTTCTGTGACTTCTTCATGCACGAACGTCATGTTATCTTTGTCAATATGATGACCTTTGACAAGACGAACGTGGCGCATCGTCAGGCAGTGCAAGCCATCTTCACCAACCTGTTTGCAGAAGGCAAGAAAAGAGGATACAGCAAGTATAGAAGTCACATTAACACGATGGGTAAGCCTGCTTTCGCTTCAAGCATACAGTTCGCTCACGCTGCCAGACCTCGTCGCTTCGCTGTACGACTTCAATGACCATGCGTACCGTCGCTTCGTCGAAACCATCAAAGACGCACTAGATCCCAACGGTATCTTATCACCAGGTAAACAGGGTATCTGGCCCAGGAGGTTCCGTGAGAATGCGGCTTTGAAGGCACAGCTGTAGAGCAAATTACCGCCCGCTAGGTTCTGCTGTGTATATAGTGACGGTGGGAGGCCTAAACTTTCTTGCCGTTGGCTCTACTTCTAACTTTGATTTTTCACTTCACCAGGTCAAGTCTTCGTTTCCATCCGGCTACGCAAAGTTGTTCCAGCTAGGCGCGTCGGCGAAGGTGAGCGAATGATAGCCGGAAACGGCAGCTACGTCGTCGTTATATAGACGACACGGCATTCAACTACTTGCTCTTCAATTGCCCTTTCGCAGCGTTTGTTTGCGCTTAGACCTAGCTCGGCAAATCCCACCCTTCGCTGGCGACTTTCCGTTCGCGCCTTTCCACTTGGCCCTCTCTGCTCGTGCCTTTCTGCTTGCCCCTCTGCACTCGCACATTTCCACGCGCGACTCTTCACTGGCAGTCACTTTCTTCGACTAGCGCAGCAGTCGCTCGCGTAAGGTGCGCGCAAAAACTTGATCAACTCTGCCATTTTACAACCTCCATTGCAGCGTTTTGCGGCTACAGTCGTTTCCTTATGGCGGTTGCGACTCGCCCGCTCCCTCTCTGCAAGACAGCAGGTACAATATCCTTTTCAGTCGAAGAAGTTCAAGGCCGAGGTACGTATGCTAGCTAGCCGTAACCAATACAGTACTACATATTCTCAGTCGCTGCCACTAACAGCACCCGCAGTCATGTCGCAGGATGCACGCAGGGCGAGACATGCCACTTCCCCTCTTGGGCTGTATCGTACGCTCGATTTCCCGAGCGCAGTCGAGACGCGCGTAGCAAAGAAGAAGGCGAAGAAGAAGGCAAGGAATGCGGCAAGGAGGAAGAAGAAGCAGCGGCACTGGGACGCAGACAACGACGCGGACGATGCTAGTACGGCATCTGATCGTACTCAAGTCACACCGCAATCGAACCAGCAGGCCGAGAAGCACCAGCAGGCACAGAAGCCGCAACCGGCCAACACGCGCAAGAAGCAAAGCGAGACACACGCGCATGCAGCCGACACTCCTTTGCTGCATGAAGCGCTCCTTACCGTTCAGTGGGACATGCTGCGCAACCCGTCCGGGCAATCGCAGCAGTCTACAGAAGAATGGCAGCAGCCGCTCAGCAAGAAGATCAAACGCAAACGCGAGAGCGGCCACGTGCAGCCGACCGTAGAGCAGAACCAGCAGACGAGCAAGTCTGGCGTCCCGGTTGCACATACGCCTGTGCCAGACGACTGGACAAACGACGCTAATGGGCTGGAGCTCAAGGAGTCCGAGAAACATCCAGTCGAAGTTCCAAAGTCTCCTAGCCCAGTTCCGCTTGCGACACAACAACCCGTCCACGTTGCATTGCCCCGCGTGTCGCGAACTTCTTTCACCGACGCTACTGCTCGCCTACACCTCAAGGCAACGCTCCGACTCATGATACAGTCGCGACAGCCATTTCTATTCCACAGGCTGCTTTGAAGTTGCCAGAGCCAAAGTCGCAGCCTGGACTAATATTAAACCTACCCGCTGCGAATTCGATGCGAACACCTTCTGGCACTTTGACCATTAAGGAATCCTTTGCTCGCACTGGAAAGCCGTATGGACGTTCGGCAGCCGAAATTGATCCCATCGAGTCCAGTGAGAAGGACTCTCGTCAGGAGGAGTCCAGCCAGCCCCGCAAGGAGGCGCCCTTCGACGTCTGTGACAAGCGCTATCGTGCGTCTAGGGCTACCGTCAACTGGACAGCGGAGTTTGTATACCTAAAAGCTTATTTTGAACTGAAGGCTAGGGAACAAGGAAAAGAACCACTGTGTCTGCAAGAAATGACTGGTTGTTCCTCCCAGAAGGAAGAGTACCTCCGACCAAGCAATCAGAATAAGCCGAACACCTTGGGCTACTATCTTTGTGGCCATTTAACGCTGAGAAACTACTCCAGATTACCTATCAGTTTGAACAAGCGCAAGAGCTCTTGTTGCTCGCGACTCAAGCCCGCAATCCTATACCCATTGGGCCCATTGAAGGTAGATGGGCCGTGTATTGCCCTAAATACGGGATAAAACACTTCGACAAGTTTGGCTATGGAGAGCGCACACTCGTCATCTCGCCCGTCGCAGGTGTTAAGCCCAACGAAGCCTTCACCGCGCAGTTGACGCTTCCGCCTCGAACACCATCATTCGTGATTCAGGACTTTAAGACCCCGCCACATGCATCTTTCAGGGCTACTACTATGCGGACCGCTCCTGAGGGCTACCCAGTGGACATGATTTTCTTGGGCCACGGCTACTTGCATATGCGGATGGCTTTGGAACTGTTTCTCCGAGGCAGATTAAGCAATACGGAAGAGCGAGGTGGTGTTATGGAGTTCATTGGTATACATGAGGAAGCGAGGAACTGGTGTTGAAAGTAGGACAGGACCATTGACAATGACGTTAGGAAGACCCCCGCTGAGTAGGATAGAAATATACTATAGTAGAGTAGTATAAATTCCTTTTCCGTAAGGAAGTGGTAGAAGGTGCAGCACAGCTAATAGGTAATATCATCTATATACTCCTGTAGCGGAAACACTATAGCTGCGTTGGGTACTTCGTTGTTTCGATCTTTTCAGGGTACTTTAGACCGCCCTGTTTCCTGGTTTCATCCATGACCTCCATGATGAGAATGCTCTCGTCAAGACCTTCGTATCTGCCTTCTTTTCGGCCATTGATAACGGCATCTGCTGCTTCGTCTGCTTCCCAGAACATGCCATGGCCTTCGCCCTCGACGTTAGTGCTCCCTCCGAAACCATTAACCCAGCCGCTGCCAGCGCCAGGGCCGGGTTGCAGCCAGTCCTTCTCTTCAACCGTGCCGTCCTTGAGGACGATGCGCGTGCGAGTGGGTCGGTATGCCGGCGGGAATACCTGGATTTCACCCTTGGGGCCCTGAATGCGGATGCCGGGGACATCCTGCTTTCCAGCTGGTGAAGTCGCGACGCGAATGGAGGTAGTCGCTATGGCATGTGCTTCACCACCAGCTGCTTCGGAGCGTGGGAAACTCAGCACGATTGTTGTAGTCTCGTCAGCGCCCTGGGTGGGACCGTAGTTCTTCATAGCTGCAAGAACCTTCGGAGGTTTGCGGTCGTTCTCCGGCTGGGTGTGGTAGAGCGTCTGGAACACCCAGGTCAAACTGTAGATACCAAGATCGAGGAGGGCGCCACCAGCAAGCTCTGGGTTAACCATGCGGTGGGTGCCATCCTTCCATTGGACCTCAGGGTCGGAGGCCATGCTGTTGTCGGCGAAAACGCGCGCGATGGGACCGATACGGCCCGACTTGATTTGCTCGCGCACATAGACGGACAGAGGGAAGTAGCGCGTCCACACAGCCTCCATGAGAAAGAGATTCTTTTCCTTGGCCTTCTCAGCCAGTTTGCGCAACTGTTCGGCATTCACAGTGAAAGCCTTCTCACAAAGCACCGGCTTGCCAGCCTCGAGGGCAAGCATGGCGTTTTGGTAGTGATGCGAATGGGGCGTGGCAATGTATATGATGTCGACGTTCGGGTCGTTGACCAGCTCCTCGTAGGACCCATAGGCCTTTGCATCGGATGGTGAGCCGGTGTCTTTGAGGAAATCCTGCGCGCGCGAGGCCGATGATGATGAAGCGGCAGCGACAACTGTGTGTTTGAGATGCTTGACACCACGCGTTGCCGGGTTGACCAGCAAATCTTTGGTGCTGTAAGGACATTATCAGGTTCAATCCTCTCATCTACCCCACCTCAAGGTACATACAATGTTTTGGCAATACCGCCCGTCGCGAGAATGCCCCAGCGAATCGTTTTGGGAGAGGACATCGTGTGGGCTAATGGCTGGAATATGTAAATGAGAGGAACCTCTCAAATGACAGTCAATTGGTAGGTCGAGTTCCGGGTTAGATGGCAGCGCACGGTAATGTACTGCTGGTAGCTTCACGTCATGCGAGGCCACTGCCGACGTCGGGGTCATCTACCCCGCCATTGCAACCCCACTCTTGCAAGCGGATGGATGATACATCAGAAATGTGACCCAAAGAGTGGGCGTATTGAGAAATATTGATAATGCAGATGGATACGAAAATACATGATCGATATTTGTTGCGCTTCTACCGCATTTTGTTACTCATCCCGAGGTCCATACATGCAGGTCTCAGGTCGTTCACAGGAAACAAATCTTGAGCTTACGGTACTAGTCCGAAGACGTATAGCTCATCAACACTGTACCAGAATGTGCATCATACATCCTATGGCTTTCTGCGTTGCACTTTCCATGTTCACTCTACTTATACACTTCCGCGCATTACTCCTACCTCAAGGGTGACCTGCAACGCCGGAGCGCGAGATTCTTCACGTTTACATTACCCGCTACAGTGTCCTTGAATCCAAGCGTGTCCCCTCGAATTGACACGCTCTATAAAACTTTGGGATGACGACAGGGTAGGATCTTTTGACCCGAGACGATACTTCCGGTTCGTGATAGGTTCAACAGGCCGCGAGAACGAGTCCCAATGGTTTCGCCTGGCACGCACATAAAGATTGCTCGCGCTCTTCCTGCTACAACCAGGACCCATGCGGCACAGGCTTTTCAGGGGTCAGATCACCAATGATGACCGCGGGAGGATGCAGGAAGAAATGTACACTCAGACAACACTTTATAATAACCTCGTCACTAGTACTCTGGAAAATTGCACCGAAATTGCCTATTTTGACTGCGAACGAAGTCCCAGAAGTCTGGGTACGGACTGTACAGTTTGTACGGCAAGCATCATTAGCCTACCGTGCCACGCAAATAGAACCCTGACATCGAGCTATCGGTAAAGGACACTGGCGTCTACCCTAGCCATTATTCGCAGTGCGAAAGCGAAAGCCCTGCGACGCTTCGACTAAGTTGGTCTTCCAATCTCGTGGACGGCATTGAGGGGAACGCCAGTTGTTCCGGCGATCCCCAAATGCGCGTTCACTTGGCTGGCACACGCCTCTGGTGTGAATATGGAGGACCAGGTCCGAAGTAGTAATTCAGACTAAGCCCTGCTTCAGATACTCTGCACTGGACTATTGTAGTTTGTGTGCTTCGGAATTCGCTCATCTACACCACGACGATTGATCCTAAGGAATTGACGAGTGTGAGATGCAAAAACCCCCTGCCACATTGCGGAAGAGGCATCCAGGCTCAACGCAACTCGAAACAGGATCTAGAAAATCTGCTCGCATCCAATTCGTCTGCGCTTCCAAATATAATCAAAAACGAGGCTGTCGAACTCCGGCTCGTTCTGATTCGATATGGGATGGTAATCGCTCCTGCCGCAGTGATGATCTCCAGCTGCACGGCTGTGACAAGCGGCCTTACTCGGCTAGCACGAAGTTCACCTGGTATTGATGATTGGCATATGCTGTTGGCATAACGCGAGATTCATGTCTACGCCACTACTTATATGTCTCAGATGTGCCGTGCATGCATACACAGACCTGGAGTAGCCGATGACTGCCTTTTTTGGACACGAATGCAGGTCGTGCATTTTAACACGAACGCACAACAACACGTGCATCTCGGGCTCAATAATATCCGCAGGCCATTTATGCCACGGATGTGAACGGTTTCGGTTAGTGCGACGCAAGCGAGCTACACGTCACTGCCACGCATCACTTCATTTTACAGTAGATTCATATAACCTAACAACACGTTCTGTCCTGCGGTGACAACTCATCAAAAACGAGGGGCACCCCACTTGTTGTTATGGATCGCCTCGTCTGTGGCGGCAATTTGACCGAGGCCGTCTTGAAGAGCGGGGACAGCTGGAGCTTGGGCAGACTAGAGAAATGGCATGGAACAAAGAATCACAGATACGAACTGGTGGTCAGAGCACCCGGTTGACTTGCAGGACACGCAGCGGGCCGGGCATCAGCAGATTCCGTGCCATGGGCACGCAAGATTATGCCGGGACAAAGTTTAATTCTAGATATCGGGTCCTACACGCCCGTCCCGAGCGTCGCACTCCGAGACGAGCTACCAGCCTTACTGGGCGCCATTATGCGCGCGGCGTTGATTAACTTGGCCAAGCTCTCCCACGTCAGGCCGCCATGCATCAGGATCACGCGATGGGGTCAGGGAGAATGGCGATACCTAGCAGTTCTGTCCGGAGTTTGGGTCGGAGCGGTCCGCAGCAGCAAGTCCGCAGCAAAAACGGATCGCAAGGGCATGCTTTGCAGCGGGGCGGTATCCTAAAAGACGATAGTTAGTACATTATGTGCGTAATGTGAGGGGGGCCGCATTGACTAGCCTCACTGGATTATTTGCCAGCTCAGTCGTGCCAACCTTGATTCAGAAAAGCTGTGGATTTGTGAAGAATTGTTGGTCCCGACAGTCTGAATACCCATGTCTTGACATTATACACCCTGTCTACTCCTTTGATGGCTCTGCCTTTTCTCTGAGCGGCAACTCCCAATCAAAGCTAATTAAAAGAAAAGAATGTGCCTGCCAGCCAGCATGGTTAAAGGGTGGCTCTCAGCCTGGCGCATATTGTAACGAGCGGCACCCACACTGCAGTAATGCCCCTCCGTTACCAGTTCTCTGGTTTTCGCTCGGCAGAGACCTCTGCGGCATTTCACTCAAGTATGCGTTCTTGGACTATAAACAGAAGGCCGACATCCCTAAGTTTCGTACCGTCTTCCATTCCTGACTCGAAGCTGGACCCTGGTCTCCCGTGAAGTCACCGAGCTTATTCTGTGCGGGTCACGTCATTGATCATAGCCACCGTCTGGTCGAATACATAGTCTACCATGGCGGCCAATAAGCAAGAGACATATGTGGAGAAGCTTCAAAGTGTGTGTCTTCTCTGTTCGAGTGTCTTCTTGCTGACATTTTTCGCTCTCAGGTTACTGCAGTACGAATCAAATAGCCCCGCCGCAATTTCAGGATTATAGCGACCCTCGCGGTAAGTTTCTCATTTAGCGTCATCGATGTTCCTCTTGAGGCTTGACTGACTCGACGACAGGCATCAGGACGGCCTGGAGTAGCGGAGTGATTGTCCAAGGACGCGAATTCCGAGCCCATCTGTGGAGAGACTACCGATACCTCGCGCAATCCCGCGAAGAGGCTGCTGAGATCGCTTGGAAGGCATTAAATGGAATTCCCGTTACAAGTGCTCCACAGTACGCATATGGACAGGGCTACACGTCGAGATAGCCCGATACTGAACCGCGTTCATTATGCGACACGACCGTTGCCTCTCCGCATCCGTCGACGATCCCTCTCACAAACTTCCGTCCGGCGCTCCCCGCCAGCTACGATGGAGCGCCCACTCGCCTCCGTCGTCTCTTTGTCTCCTTCGACTTGCTCTCTCTAAAACCGCTTAGGACACGAGTCGCCGAATGGCCAACGATCAGTGAAGGACCTTGGTGTCTCCGAGTCTTTCTTTGACCCATGATTGGTCAGCGGGATACATGATAAAATGGGTTCAGATTGGAATAGGGGTTGAAACCCCTTCCGCGGCCTTTCGTCTCAGTGGACACGTCCATTGCTCCCGCTTCCGCCAACTTAGGCTTTCATATCTTGTGTTGTCTCTCTACTTTCATCTCAGGGTATAGCGGCAGTCTCTAGCCTCTGTGTACCTGCCCTGGGATATCCTTTTTAAGAGCTTCAGCTACCTTTTTGACTACTCCTGTCCTTCCATACTCATATTAACGGCGTATCTTAGCGCAACAACCCTTTTTTTGGTTTGGTCAGCGCTAGATATGCCGCGTGCTGGGAGATCCCAGCATGTCCTCGTTTCACCGGTCGTCGGTCATTGTCACAGAATGTAGTAAGCTATCATTGGTACGAGTAATTACCGTATAGTAACTAGTGATGTATCCGCTTTGACCGAGTGTCGTCTGCTGATAGTAGCACACCTATAGCCACAGACTACTTTCATTGCAGCTGTTGATGGGTTACAGCAGCTTCACTAACGATCACAGTACCCGCTGTGACAGTTGCTGTAGCAGATGGCTCTCCAGCTGTACGATTTCTGCTAGTGTTTGTCGACTCTTAGTCTCCAGTGTTGAAATCTGAGCAGGCGTCGAAATGCAAAACCGGTCCACATATTGCGAGTGGTTGAGCACATACCTGTGGTATGTATGTGAGCCTTACGGCTGGAATGGCGTCACCCGAGTCGCTTGCTGGTTCGGACTTGCGAGAAGTCCGCACATTGCTCGCAAGCTTGGAATTTTACGGGCTTGCTTTTCTACTTTGCTTTCGAAATCTTTCACTTTGTTTTATCACCTTACTGTTTAAGCCTTTTTACGCCTTATTGTCAGTGTACAGGGCAACACACTACCCCTCCTTTCGGCTCTTCTTCACAGACTATACGCTCACTTTTATAGTAACTTCGGTCCTATTTCCCCCCAACAGTAAAGGTCACTGGTGTTGTTCACCTTGGCAGCATTGAACAAACTAACGTCTCTGTAAGTAAGCTTCGCCATGCTGGTCTTCCGTGGATCCCTCCTTTTCGAAATCTGGTTCATCGATGGTTACTCTAACAAACAAACCTATGGAAATGCCACGCCGCACTTGTTATTCGCACAGGTCGTCAATGGCCGTGCTGACCGCGCGCACATCCTTGCCACGGACAGGTACATTTTTAGCACCACCTACCATTACTCATGTCTTATATGAAGGCTCCAACACACATGTGCATGCCACAAACAGGCATCAATCATTATCACATGGATACTGGCTCGGTTGCTCTCGCCATCAAACTGGCTTTTGAACACATAGACCGCTTCTCTTCCACTGTCAATTATGGCTCACAAAATGTAGAACTTTGATTAGTAGGTTAAGACTAATAGTGTATGTATCCGCCGACTATCCGGTATGCACGAATCCCACTCAAAACACTTTTTTCTTACACTTTTTTGCACTTTTTCTTAAAAACGATTGTCTTTGAGCCATATACCAAGGGAACAATCTTCTCGTTACTAATGTTGTACCTGCTGCTCATCACTACCTTTTCGCAATTCTCTGATGCACGAATGTCTACAGACCAGACTGGGACTAGCGCGCACGTGATGTTCTTTGATGCCAAGCGCGGTTGGTCGATGTCTCCACCCTCGGATTTCTGGCCGGCTCGGCTGGTTGGAAGTAGCAGCGAGAGGTGGTGCACGGCACTGCTACCATGGTAGCACGTCCGCAACTCTAAGTCGTACCATGTAGACACATGTTCGCATCGCTAGTTTCTATTCAACCGTTACTGGATACCTAATACGCGACCATGGGGCTCGGAATCCTCGAGGATCACAAGCTGGAGCACGTTCCAGGTAAGTCATCAGGGGGGCGATCGATGGGTTTGTTGCAGAGCCATCTAACAAGGCGCCACAGGCACGGCAAACGTACTGCAAGATGAGCGACGAAGAGAGGATGAGGATGTGCACGTTCGCGACGCGAATCTGAAGTACGATAAGACGGGGAAGGTGTTGCTTGTACCACAGCCTTCGGATGATCCCAATGACCCACTTGTACGCGCTTCCCGCTTCCGTGCCGACTCCACTTGCACACATGGCAGATGGGAGGAGAATGAGATACTGATGGACTTGTGCGTGATAGAACTGGCCGCTATGGCAGCGCGACGTGATCGTGGGCATTTTGAGCCTGCTCTCCGTCATCGCGGCGACGCTCTCCCCGCTGCTCGCAGCAGACACCGTCTCCCTCGCCATCTATTTCCAGCGCTCTTTCACCGATATGGCCCTCCTCACAGGCTATCACCTCCTCGGTGTCGGCCTTGCAGGCTTCCTTTTTGTACCCTCGGCGCGCATATGGGGGAAGCGCCACGTCTATCTTATTGGCGCCATCACCGTGATATTCAGCAGCGCATGGGGCGGCGCAAATGGCAAATCGTACAAGTCGCTGCTGTGGGCGAGGATATTCCAGGGCATTGGGCTGGCGCCATTCGAAGCGCTGGTCAACGCCAGCGTAGGCGATTTGTATTTTGTGCATGAGCGGGGGCTTAGGATGGCGCTGAGTAACATGGCACTCTTTGGCGGTGCCTTCCTTACGCCAGTGTTCGTCGGAAAGATTGCGGCCGAGATAGGGTACGAGTGGACGTTCTACTTTGTGGCCATCTTCACCGCTGCGATGCTGCCGTTTTTGTTTTTCTTCTGTCCGGAAACAACGTACAAGAGGGAGCAGCAGTTCGACATCGACACCATGGGCAACTTGGTAGAACACACACAAGAAACATCCAAGGAGGCTGCGGCTTCGGACGAATCAGAAAGAACCGGGAATGGTGTCACGGAAGACCATATACCACGTCGAGCAAAAGTCTCTTGGAAACGGAGCCTCCTGCCCTTCAACGGCCGGCACTCGGACGAACGATATTTGCATCTCCTACTCCGCCCCTTTCCGCTCTTCTTCCACCCCGGCATCCTCTGGGCCTGCCTCATCCAAGGCGCGCTCATCGGCTGGACGGTCATGATCGGCGTAGTCCTCGCGGCAATCATGCTCGGCCCACCGCTCTGGTTCGGCGAGGAGAAGACAGGCTACATGTACGCCGGAGCCTTTATCGGGGCGCTCGTCGGCTTCGTATTGTGCGGTCTCGTATCAGACTGGTCCGCGCGGTTCTTCACGCGGCTAAACCACGGCGTATACGAGCCTGAATTCCGCATGTTCCTCGTCCTTCCGCAACTTGTGCTCGGATGTGCGGGCCTGTATGGATTCGGCTTCACCAGCGCCGACTCATACAAGTACGGATGGTTCTGGCCGGACTTTTTCTTTGCGCTGGAAGTAGCAGGGATGGTATGTGGCGCTGTGGCGAGCGCGTTGTATATTGTTGATGCGCACCGTGAGTAGCATCCTTGGCCGTTCTTCCTAAGCGGTTGTAGTACTGACCCGGCACAGGCGACATGTCGGTCGAAGGATTCACCTGCCTGCTCGTGTTCAAAAACGTCTTCTCCTTCGCGCTCACCTTCAAGGGCTTCGAGTGGATCCAACGGGGCAAGGTGCAGCCCGTTTTTACTGCGATTGCGAGTGTTCAGGTGGGTATCTGCATGTTGACGGTGCCGCTGTGTAAGTTTATACATCTGATGCTGAGGCATGGGACTGAGCTGATGAGAGACAGATATTTTGGGCAAGAAGAGCCGCTCGTTTTTCTATCGCCATAATGTTTTCTTCAAGCTTACGGATGCGATTGCAGATGGGGTCATGGCGCCGCTAGACTGGATTGCGGGCAAAGGCTCGAAGAAGCATGAAGCTTGAGTGTTTACAGAGCCCCAGACTGGTTTTTGAATACAATCACGTGGTGACTACAAGAAGTCAACAGTGATACAGGGTTACTTGTGATGGTGTCCTAGATGTACATTTCCCTATTCGAACAAGCCGTATGATACAACCATGCTTAGACCTAACTCGTACACACGCGCCTATCTGTTCTTCTCCTTGTTCTCGGCGGCCCTCCTCTTCGCCCTAACCTCTGCCTTTCTTCTCTCACCACCATCGACCTTGTGGCCCCTCCTCTCCTCCCAAATACCCTCGCGCAACCGTATCCTCACCTTCAGGCCATTGGTCCCCTTGATAGGCTCGACAAAGCTCCCCTTGATGGTCTTTGCGCCCTTGACCACGACACCCTGCACACTGCTCATGGTGTCGACGGGCTCCATGGGCGCCTCGGCTCCGGCAGGCACATTTACAATCACCTTCCTCGTCCCCGGATCGTGCGTGGCGGTCGCCTTTGCACTGCGTTCGTGCATGCCCGGTACAGGGTGCGGGCCCACGGGCGCCTCGATCAACTTGAGCTCAGCGATGCCGTCGGTAACGTGCTTGCAGTCGCCGCCGATACCGTACTCGCCGTTGCGAAACTTCTCGCGCCAGTGCAGCAGGTATTTGCGCGAGCGCGCGGGCTCGATGCCGAGTTCCTTGAGCTGGTGCGAGGAGAGGGTGAAGAGGGCTTCCCAGGAGGGGATTTTGGCCGCGTGGGCGGAGAGTCCACGGCCAATGGCGGTGAGGAAGCTTGTGTGGTCGGGGATGAAGGGCGTGGGTTTTGGCGCGGGCCGGATGGGGATTGAGTGCTGGAGGGAGCGGATGTTGGTTTTGGGGATCGCGGTCGCGTTGCGGAGGGGCTGGAGGGCGTGCACCACATGGGCGGTCGCGTTGAGGAGTGGTCGACGGGGGCCCATGATTGCGGCGGGCGTGGGAGCAGAAACGGGCTGTGTGCAACTGTCGATGGCTCAGGTAGCGTTCTCGTCAACTTTTGCGAGGTGCCAAGGTTGCTGGGACCACTGGCGGAATAGCTCCGCTCCACCCGCTTGGGCGCTAGAGGAAGGCGCTCCACCCGCAGCACCGGCGCTCTCCGCTAGAGGAAGGCGCTCCGCCCGCTAGAGGATTCTCCCCGCTATCAGACTGCAGCACCACATCTCCACACGCGCTCTGCAGCACCCCCAAAATACGGCAATAGTGGAGAGTCTCCTGTTGCCGCCGTACTTTCTGCACCATGGCGCCTCCAGAAGTCCACCACCTCTTCCACCACCCCATCGCGGACCACTCCTTCTCCGCCGACCGCCAGACGCTCGCGGTTGCGCGCGAAAACGTCGTCGACGTGTTCCGGCGCGCGGGCGCCAAATACACGCTGCAAGATGAGCTCACCGGGCACGACAAGACGGTCACGGGCGTCGACATTGCGCCCAACAGCGGCAAGATTGTGACGTGCTCGCAAGGTCAGTCACCCTCATCGAAGCCTGTCCCCCGCAGCGAGCACCTCAGTAATGGTGAATAGACCGCAACGCCTACGTCTGGGAGCCGACTCCCGAAGGCTGGAAGCCCACGCTCGTGCTGCTGCGCATCAACCGTGCGGCCACGTGCGTCCGCTGGGCGCCCTCGGAGACCAAGTTCGCCGTCGGCTCGGGCGCCCGCCTCATCCCCGTGTGCTACTTTGAGGAGGAGGACAACTGGTGGGTGTCCAAGCACATCAAGAAGCCCATCCGCTCGACCATCACCGCTGTCGCCTGGCACCCCAACTCGGTGCTACTGGCTGCCGGCTCCACCGACGGCCACGCCCGTGTGCTCTCCGCCTTCATCAAGGGCGTCGATGCGCGGCCCGAGCCGAGCGCCTGGGGTGAGCGCCTGCCGTTCAACACCGTGTGCGGTGAGTTCCTGAACAACACGGCGGGCTGGATCCACAGCGTCGCCTTCTCGCCCTCGGGCAATGCCCTTGCCTTTGCCGCCCACGACTCCACCCTCACCGTCGTGTACCCCTCCGCCCCCGAGGAGCCGCCGCGCGCAGTGCTCAGCATCAGCACCCAGGTGCTACCCTTCATGTCGCTCGTTTGGTCCACCGAGTCGGAAATCATCGCCGCCGGGTACAATTGCGAGGCCTACCGTCTGCAGGGCGACGAGAACGGGTGGCAGCTTGCGGGCAGCTTGGAGAGCAAGGGCCCCAAGGGCGTGCAGGACTCGAGAGAGGAGTCTGCGCTGAACATGTTCCGGCAGATGGATCTCAAGGGTAACACCAAGGATGACACCAAGCTGAACACGGTGCACCAGAACACCATCAACACAATCCGGAGCTTTGAGGAGGAGGGTGGGCACGTCACCAAAATCAGCTCGAGCGGTGTGGATGGGAGGGTTGTTGTGTGGACCTTGTAGATCGGAGTGTACCGAGATGACACCGACTTGAATCAAGAATTGGCAACTATCATGTCTCCGTCGTGACTGCTACGGGGGCGATTTGAATTGAAAAAGCTACCCAACCTCTAACCTCCCTCAGCCCTTCTCCTTGGCCGACCAAGAGTACATCCCTTCCACTACGCCTCTCGCCCCCTCCCTGACTTCCCTCACAATCTCCCCCGCAGGCTGGACTGTCTTTATCAAACCCACCCCACTCCCCGCATACGTCGTCATCCTTCCCTCCACACCCCACCCGTCGTCCCCCTTCTCCACCTCCCTCTCATACGCCCTCTTATTCTCATCCTCGCTCATACCCGCCACCGCATCCGAATAACTCCTATTGATGACCCCTCTAGCGTTGTGCGTAGCCGCCCAGCCCGTCGTACCCCTAAGCTTGTCATACACATTAGTCCTCACCGTACACTGTCCACCGTCGACAGCGGAAAGAATGGCAGCGCGGTAACCGTGCGAGATGCGCGCCTCAGGGGCAGCGAGGAAGCGCGTTCCCAGCACCAAAGCCGCGGCGCCGAGGGTAAGCGCGGCGGCCGCTCCGCGACCCTCGGTTATCCCGCCTGCAGCAGCGAGTACGGGCATCGAGCTAGACGTGGATTGTGCGGCTTGCTGCTGGCAGAGGGCATCGTGGACTTCAGGCAGCAGCGTAAAAAGCGAAGCGCCCCGCGCGAGCCCATGGCCTCCCGCGTCGGTGCCCTGGACGACGAGGACATCCGGCGCCGCGTGTGAGACGGCGTCGAGCGCTTCGCGCACGCTGCCGATCTGGATCCAGATCTTAGTGTGCGGACTCGCGGCGCGGGTTTGCGCAGTCCACTCCTGGAGGGAAGACAGGGACGACGGCGCGAAGAACCATACTGCTGCGGGGCGGTACTTCCGGATGAGGGGGAGCGCCGTGGCGAGGTCGGCGCTCCAGTTTATGAAGCCGATGCCGAGGGGGAGGGTGTCGCTTTCGGTTGGGAGGGTGCAGTGTTGGAGGAGGGAGGTGGCGGCTTGGAGCTCGTGGGCGAGGGTCGAGGTGTCTGTTCCCGAACTGATGAAGCCGAGACCGCCTGTGGCGTGTTAGAGTGGTGTGCGGTTGTGATAGCTCCAGGGCTTTTCGAACATCATGTGGCGCTTGATAGACATGGTGGAAGTAGAATGTGCACAAGTGCAAGGTGATAGACTGTTCAAGCTGGAATTTTTTTGGAAGGACCGCGCGTACCTGCTTTCGAAACCTCAACAGCCATATCTGCCAGCGCTATGAGGCGCATGGGGGCGCTGACCACGAGCGGTGTCTGGGTCCATGGATAGTCCTTCTTGAGTTGGTGCACGCCCTCCATCATGCCTCCTGTTGATATCTCTTTTAGAACTCGTGCTCATTTACCTCGTCTTGAAGTTAAAGGGACTATCGAATAATTCGTTGGCGTTTTCTAATGTTGCATACCATAGGTCATGATATCGATGATGGTTCGCCTCGGCTTAGGTCGGGCGTCGGAGGAGAGAGTTCCGCTATATCCGCACGTCAGACTCACAACCATCTCAAGACAATTCAAACACCCCCAGTGTCGTCGCGGCTTATTCTAGTTTGTCAGCATTAACTTTCTTGTGGCTCTCCGCCAAGGTAGCTAAGGCCTAAGAAATATTCTACACCTCGTGAAAGCAGGCACGCACCCCCAAAACCTCGGCTGACATCCCAGTCGAACGTTTGTTTATACAGATCTACATGCCCCAGTATTGTACAACATGACCAAATGGCACAGAACCAGTCTTATATCCTGAACCGGACACTGGCTCGTTCGAGCTCTCCGATGTTGCCCATGCCTGCTAGACTCCACTTCTCGGTCACAAAGCCGTCGTCGACCTTTGCGCGGAGCATGCCGCTCTCAGCGTAATACTCCATGATGGACCTTGCCTCGTCTTTGCTCAAGCCTCCGACCTTGATAACGTCCATCGCATTCACACCACCGGCGCCGTTTTCAGCAGTGGGACTGTGTAGATCCTTGAATGCTTCCATGACGCGCGGGTCGATGTTCTTGTATGGGTTCCAGCGAGGGATGTTGTTCGGGTTCACGCGTCTAGCCTCGGCAACCTCGATGGAGAAGTCCAGTGCGGGAGTTTTAGGAGCATTCGATTGTGATGTTGCCGCAAGTACCACACCGCCATTCGGTAGGGACTTTGCGCCGGAAAGGTGGTCGATGAAGTGTCTGACGATTGCCAAGTCGAAGGAGTGAATGGGCTTCACCTGGGCATTGAGGTAGTCGGACTCCTTCATCACGTGTGCCGTGCCGTCGATGGCAAGCATGATGGGCGGGCGGCCAGGCTGCGTGAGCTCCCGCCATAGCGCCAGGAAAACGGGCCACGAAGCTTCAGGGCTGACGATGCCGACCTCGATCAGCTGTTTGAGTGACGCGTTTGCGGGGAGTGCGACCGGGAGCGTGTGGTTGGCGGTCACCTGCGTCTTTGCAAGGAATGGATTGCTTGCGCTGCTGTTCGCTTTGAGAATCTGGCCAAGGAGGTTCGCCATGTAAGTGTCTTGGGTGTATTGCGTGGGCTGCGAGTCCGGCAGTGGCGCGTATTCGGTGTGAGCATTGACAATGTCCTGTGCTGCGCAAGGTTAGCAGCGCGCGTGGAAAGGCAGTCCAGATGGTTACATACCCTCGGGAAGATTGATCACGACCCACTCCCGGACGAAAGCCATGCTCAGCGCCTGAAGCAGCAGCGTGCTCTTTCCGCTTAGCCTCTCGCCGCTCAGTATCCTTCGAAGCGTCCTCTTCTGGCCCTCGGCCTCATTCATGACCTTGGCAAGCTCGATTGTCTCCTTGCGCATCAATGTAGCCGGTCTCCTGAACAGATTCCATCCCTGTGTCGTCTTAAACGCTTCGACGGCCCGCAGCGCATCCACCGTCGCCTCCGGTATCCCCAGCACTTGTCCCTGGCTGGTCTCGCTCGTTGTGTCCGCCTTGTCCATGTCCTTGAGCGAGGCGACGGCCAATGCATTATCGTTGGTGAGGACGATGCGCTTCCTCGCTTGTTTGCGATCTCCTGGCGCAGGTCTCTTTCCCGTGTCTTGCGCCGCGCTCCTGCCTTTCTTGGTGTTCAGGGTCTTTGTCCCTCGCTTCGGAGCGGCGGTCATAGTCTTTTTCTTGGGCGAGGGATTCGCATAGCGCGCCTGCGAAGTGGAAAAGTATACAACTTGGGGGTGAATTTTGCTCAGAAAGCGGACAGCAGTCTCAGGAGACCGCTGAGTCAAGGTCCACAGGCATGTCGACGGAGGCATCGCGCTTCACGAAGCTTGCGAAGCTATAAATGAGACTGGGTGTGATGCTGCGGGTGGGAATTGGGAAGCAGCGTGAAGGGCTCGGAGGTCCGCTGGGGCGCTGGTTCCAGAAACGGGTAGCGTCCTTTCTCCGCCGAAAATTATCTAGACGGCAGCCAAGCGGTCGTGCCCACCACATCGTGTGTTACACCACATCAATTTCGACATGTCTGATATAGACATGGACGGCGGCGTCTCTACGACGGCAGGCGCAATGGACATAGCATCACCACCGCCAAAAGCAGCCACGAGCATGACCGACAATTCCCTCGCGACGCGAAGGTGCGTTCGTTGATTTCAGACCAGCACCACGCACGTCCACTGACCCCACGCCAGGCCCGTCGCCGTCGACAAGCCGACGCCCTACACCTTCGACCTCGGGAACCTGCTCGCGAACGACGCCAACCCCGTTGCCCGCGACGCCAACGAAGAAGCCCTCGCCGCCAACGCCCGCGATGCCGCCCAAGCCCTCGTGAACCAGCTCCTCACCACCTGTGAAATCAAGTCCACGTCCGATGGTGTGCACCTCGTTCTCCCGCCCTGCACCACCCCGCTGCCCCGCGAGAAGCCCATCCCAGCCGAAAAGCCGCCTACCAAGTGGGAGCTTTTCGCCAAAAAGAAGGGCATTGCCAAAAACAAGGACAAGACAAAGCTTGTTTACGACGAGGCCAGCGGCGAATGGGTCCCGCGCTGGGGCTACAAGGGCAAGAACAAGGAGGGCGACAGCGAATGGCTCGTCGAGGTCGATGCGAAGAAGGAGACGGAGACGGGAGAGGCGCACAACGCTCGGGCCGAGGGACGGGCTGCGAGAAAAGAGCAGGTTCGGAGGAATGAGAGGAAGCAGCGCGCCAACGAGCGGAATGCTAGAAAAAGTGGTCAGTGAGGTGAAGGCGATGCATGTGGCTGGATGGTGATGTCTCATGATGCATTGGGCGGCGTTATCGACTGCAGAGGCTTCCTTGTATTGGCGCACACGGACCAAAAGAGACTGGTAGCAGGTCCATCATATGGAGCACTTTCAGATCATCAGCGCGATATGCGCGCGCGTCGACGGCTGGCTCGTAGAAGCTGCCGTTGGCTGCGTGGTGTTGGCTTGCGACATCGCAACCCAGGTATGACGCTTTACCGTATGGGGTATAGATTAGATGCAGCGTGGGGCTCGACCGAACGTGGGGCACTCGTTGGAATTAATTGTTGCACACGAGGAGTTTAGCCTAGCAGACCTTGACGCCCGGGTTCGCTTCAAAACAATCGAGGCACGCCATTTTAATTATGGAGTTCGTCAGTTCGTACGTAACCCGTCTCACGCTCTTTCGCCCACCATGCCTTCCATAAGCACCGACGAGCGCCCCGCGATACGACAGCGCATGGGCAGCAGGAGTCTTCCTTTCATGACTGACATACTGGGCAACAGCTTGAACGATCGCCTGCTGTTTGCGGTCCCTAAGAGTATGTGGTGATTCTCCGTACATATAGCCATGGGTTAGACCAGAGCTGACTCATGCTAGAGGGCCGACTCAACCAAGCCTGCTTGGACCTGCTCCACGGCTCAGACATCCAGTTCCACCGCCATTCGCGCCTCGACATCGCCCTCGTCAAGAACCTGCCGCTCGCCCTCATCTTCCTGCCCGCCGCTGACATCCCCACTTTCGTTGGAGAGGGAAGGGTCGACCTCGGTATAACAGGGAGAGACCAGGTTGCCGAACATGAGTGCAGCGAGCCGCCCACGGCGACGACGGGCGTCGTAGAGGTCATGGACCTCGACTTTGGCAGGTGCAAACTGCAGGTCCAGGTCCCAATGAGGGGCAACATCACGAAGCCAGAAGAGCTGATCGGGAAGAACGTCGTGACGAGCTTCACCAACCTCACCGAGGAGTACTTTCGGAAATTGGAGACCCAGCAAAATGGCGAGACTGGCGACCATGCAGGTGGCGAGAAGCCGCGATTGAAGACGAAGATCAAATATGTCGGCGGCAGTGTCGAAGCGGCGTGCGCCCTCGGTGTTGCAGACGGCATCGTCGACCTGGTGGAATCGGGCGAGACGATGCGCGCCGCCGGCCTCCATGCCATCTCCACCGTTGTTGACACGAGCGCCATCCTGATCAAGTCAAAACATCCTTCAGACCCCAAGCTCGTCGACCTCATCACGGCGAGAATAAAGGGGGTCATCACCGCTCAGCGATACGTCCTCTGCACATACAACGTCGAGAGAAGCAAGCTCGAGGCTGCTTCCAAGATTACGCCTGGCAAGCGCGCGCCCACCGTCACTTCTCTCGAGGAGGACAGCTGGGTTGCTGTTTCCGTCATGGTGGAGCGCAAGGAGATTGCCGTGGTCATGGACAAGCTCACCGAGGCCGGGGCCTGCGACATCCTGGTGACCAAGATCGAGAATGCGCGCGCCCAGTAATTCTTCGTCCACCTCAGGGCCATTTTGAAATTCTGCACTGGTATTTTCGTGAGAGGAGCTGGCATGACGTTTACAGTCTTGGGAGGCATATAGAGAGATACACGTCGAGTGAGGCTGTGAGCACCGTAGGTGCAAAGGCTAGGCCAAGGGGTTCAAAAAAGGGCGAGCAGGTTCATCCCATCGCTACACTGAGGTGTGTTGGGAAGCATACTGTGCAATTGAATATGTAGAATCAAAGTCCGCAAGAAAGCCCTACCCCTTGACGTCCCTCACCCCCTCTTCCCCATACATGTCCAGCTGCCTCCGCCCCCTCCTGAGCAAATACTCAATCGTATTGAAATCCTTCCTATCCACCGTACCATATTTGCTAAACTCGCTCCTTACACCACAAAATAAGCCTTTTGCAGTTCCCTTTCCAGCATCATCATTCCAGAAGAACAAGCTTACCTCGCCAGCGCGCGGAAATGCTCGCGGTTTTCCTAGTTGAACCGTGTTAGGTTCAAACAGGAAATGGAAGGGGGAGTAATACAGCAGGTTTCCTCCTCGCAGCGCGCAGACACTGGCGGTAGAGACTGAGCACGTCTTTTTGCAGACCGGTCAGGCGCGCCATGCTCACGCTTCCTGCTTTTGTTTCCTTGCACTTCCCTTCACGGTGGTTTACTTTACTGCTGCAATGGGGTGGTGGGGAACATGTAGTTGTAGGGTTGACGTTTGGATCGATAGACGATGGCGTAGTGTGCGCGAGGCGTTTCGAGTGGCACTGGAATGGAGGGAACCGCGTGGTGTGAGCGCAGCCCTACCCGCGCCCAGGGACCGTGCTGCCGTCGCTAGTGGCGTGGAGTCCGAGTCAATCTTGACATCCTGCCATGGCCGAGGGGTGCGTGTCTCGCGTCCACGGAGTCGTACACACGGCGAGTGCAAGAGGTCATCCAGGTAGGCGGGTAGGCTATCGCAAGCGGTGGTACCGCGCCGTAGGCATGCCGATGCTGGGAGTCCAGGCCCCCGTTTGGGCACGGCGAGTCTGCAAGCCCCGCCAACCTACAGATTCCATGCATGAACCTCGTTTGCCGGCATTTGATTTGTTTGAACCTACGTGTTGCCAGCGCATCGTGCTTGAGGGCCTCGTGCGACGAGTATATATAGCGGCGGAGCTGCTCACTTGGGGGTTGTGGCTGAATGGACTTCCGGTCTGTGCGATGCATGCGCTACAACGTCTCGCGGACGTATTTGATCCGACGTATCCCGCACGGTAGGAGCACGAGTTAGCAATGCCTTGGAAAGCGCTGGAAGAAAGGGAAGGAAGTCCGCAGAACGACGATTGATTAGAGAGGCGATTGGTAACGCAAAGCTCACTATATGACACGAACAACCCATGGAGTTGCATGGGAATTCTAAGATAGAGAGAGCATTTCAAAAGAGAAAAGACCGCAGACAGCACTCCCGCGCAGCAGGATAGTTGGTCGGTAACAAGAGAGGGAAAGAAAATACATACGAGATGAGCGATGAGCGGAGAATATACAGCATACTGGATAGGATGTGAGAGGACCACCCGGTTCGTGGCACAATGCCGTCACCAAGCGCAACCTCTGGCAGAATGTGTGTCGTCAACGTACCTATTCTGCCCACGACTGCTGATCAGCCGGAAAGTGTTCATCGATGTTCGCCAAAGCTTCTGTCCTGTGGCGTTGGTCCGCATTGTATGGTTGATCGGGCGACCAAGGGTTCGGTGACATTGGGGCCTGCCCTTCCCCGTGGTCCTCCTCCGTTCCTAGAGAATGGTGTGACGGAGTGTAACTCTGTGGAATGTACGGTGTATGATGTTGAGTGGGTGTTCTGCTACGACCGCGCTCGCCGAGATCATCGTCTTCATCGTCAAAGCCGTCGTCATCATTCAAAGTCTCCGAGTCTCGACGCCGTCTTTCCGAGGTGCTGGTCGAACTGTGCGATCCTGGACCTGGGTGTGTCAGCGTATTAGACCGTAACAGATGCCCATTTGCAGTGAGGATGTATCAGTGGAAGGAAGCGGTGCGAGGATGTGTCCGATATTCAAGCTAGCCTTCCCAGAAGTCGGCTTTGGGTGTGTTGCAGAAAGAGACCACGGAACACAACGCGAAGTCCCATTTCACAAACTCCGTTGTCCTTGGAACAGTGGTAGTCTCAGACCATACATCCTTCGCGTGCCAATGTACTGAAGACCGGGCAATGGCCAGAGGGTGGTTGAGCGAAGCGTGTAACAACAGGAGGAAAAGAAAGGACTTACCACGGTTGTGTCTGCGTCTCCGACGGGTCCCTCTTCCTCTTTGTTCACGAATCTGAGGCAAATCGGAAAGCTGAAGGAACGACCCGAGTGGATGTTGGGTCGGGATCGGGGGGGCAGGCGACCGGCCAGACACCCGGTTTCCAGCCATTACATCATCGGCTTCGGAGAGCACTCTATTACGGAAGGCTATCTGAGATTCGTGTTGTCGGGCAGGCTCTCCAATTTCACTGAGCACAATGGAGTTAGGACGGGAAAGAGAATATCTCCTGTCGCTGTCGAAAGCCGCCCCCACATGCGCGAAGTCGGCCTCGGCATGCCGATTTGCATCCGCGTCCGGTGTTGGGTCTCTGTCGGTGTGCTGAATTCTCTCTTGAATTCGGTCGAAATCCGGCGAAGAGTCTCGCGAGGTCTGAGGCATGGTGCCAGTTGCTGTACAAGAGTGGGAAGAAGTGCGTGGAGCGTATGGGTCAGGGGTTTTAATAAAGCAGGGACGGAATTTGCGAAGGCAGAAGACTATGCTGTGTGTAAGGGCACACGAACATCAAAAAGAGTGCTGAAGCGCCCAGCGCTTGTATTTGAGCCAAGCCAATTGCGGCTCAAGGGTAGGGGATAGTGATATTGGCGACGTATCGCGAGAATATATACGGAAGGAGCGATATCTCATAGCAAGCGATTAGTGTCCATGTCTCGGAGGTAGAGTGGTCAAATAAGAGAGGCCAGTACATGGGTGAAGAGGCTGGGTTGTTGTTTCCCATGCGAGAACGCGGGACCGTTAGACCCGCATCGAAGCCATAATACACGATGTAAGGCAACAAGTGCAGGGCAACCGAGTGGCTTGAGCCTCGGAAAAAAGTGGGAGATGATGTTGTTCTGCACCAACGGGTACAGCGCGAGCGCGTGCATAGACGGCGGCCTCAAAGTAAAGAAGCCAGCTGCAGCTGCAGCCAACCACGTTGCATGTGCGCAAACCGAGGTTAGGAAGCTTTGCCAAAGGTCAGTAGTTCAATGTTCTTCCACTCGATCCTTTCTCAGATAGGCAATTGACTCTTCTGCCGAGATGTCGGACCAAAATCGAACGTGGAATAGACGTACGAGAACCCAAGAGATGGAAGAAGCGAGCGACCTCCCAGGTTCTTCCTGGGCCTCAAGATTCGGCGGTCGCATATGTAGCCCGGATCATAATGCCTGTCAATTGTGGTAGTACGGCACGCAGGGCAATTTGCTGCACTACGCCTCTCAGCCCAATACCATGGGTTTTGGCAGGCGCCAAAATCAAGGTACCGGCAGGATGGTGGCTGTCAAAGAAGAGGTCTCGCTATCGAAACGTATTGTCGATGTAGTGTCAACACTAGCACGTTGTCGCACCCAACAGAGGCGCCCCTACGGGCGTCTGGTAGAGGACAAGTCGTTCTCTGGTTGCCCTGGTCACCCACCTGTGGCGCGGGTGACTGATAAAATGAGTGTGGTTGATGAAGAGGAAAGGTTCCTTTGGAAGGGTGGCTGGAGATCCCAAGAGTCTGCGTTGCGGGCCAAGAATCCCGGTGAACGTAGAATATGCTAACTTGTTCAAGTCGAGGAAGACATTGACAAGGTTTCTTGAGGCTCGTAGCCTGGACTGATTAGCAACCCCTCAATATTACGCGGAGACGACTGGACATGGCCAAGCAGCGGGTCGTAGCGCCGGTCTATCAGTGAGAATTGCATCCACACCAGGCTGTAGAATTGCACCTAGGGCCCACGACAGCCGGACGAGGCCGATGGAGGGGCCTTGTGCTCATCGAGCCAATGGTTGCAATAGACGGACGTTTTCCTTACGGACCTTCATGCGCGCTAGATTGGAAGGCATTTCATAGTCTAAATCCGTGCTATCTAGCTAGTCCGCTGCGTTTTTTAACACTTCTAGCAGACAATGAAAAACGACTTAATTCATGGCAGGAAAGCTGTTGAAACAGCAACTGTATCTGAGGGCAAAAAAGATGTGGTATTTGCGGAGTCACAACCGTGGTTCGTCCGACCCGCATCACTCACCGGAAGTCTCGACAGGCTTCGACCAAACTGACCAGGAGGCTTTTTCTGAGTTGCCGCCGAGTCATGAAAGTACGTTGAGCGAAATAGACCAGTGGTTGATGATGTGAAAGTGTTGAGCGCCGAGGCACAGCGAGCCAAAGGAATGGGGTATCTCCGTGAGGTTGTAGCAGGGGGGTAACTTCAGTGGCTGTGCAATTTTCGTGAGTTCGAGGCTGATTGGGTCTTTGCATGCCGGCCTTGGGACAATATGCAGTCACAGCAGTCACTGGTCAGACCAAACGACCCCAGTGAGGATGTGGCGCACCGTCTGGCTGTGCCACACTTGCGTTGCTCTCGCTTGAAGGCCCACGTTGACCACGTGCGATCGTTCTGAAACTAATGCAGAGTGGAAAGGAATTAGCTCTAGGATACGTCAGTGCCTATGCATTTCGAGGGGAGAATTGCGCCAGCGGGAAGGACGAGCACTTGCTTGTCTCGCGGACGCTGATGTCATGTTTAATTAGCGTAGATTTCGCAAGGCATCACACTGCAGGGTTAAGGGCTCGGTGTGCTCGAAGTGATGCATACTAGGTTCGGTAAACAGCAGCAACGTTTGATATGCGCTCGCCTAAGGCCCATCCTTCGGGCCAGCGAGTGGCAAACGGCTCGTGGAACGGCTCAGCCCTGTGCTCTAAGCGGATGCTTCAGATCGGAAGTATGTTCGCTTCGTGCGGCTGAAGGGGCGAATGCGGCGGTGTGGTTGTAAGGAAAGCCTGGGGTGTGGAGATAAACCGGTGAGAATATGCAGTTGGTGTCCAGGAAGTCATAGCCTGCCGGAGTCGCCTTTAGCTTAGACGCACCTGCAATATACGCTGGAGGAAGCTACGACTGGCCTTACAGCAGCCGCAACATTCGTACAACAGCCACAACACTGAAACGGCCAAAGCAATGCACAGAATAGCACAGTTTTCACAATGTCGCCGATTAGCGTGCAGATTGTGGCTCACGAGACGTGATGGGGTAGGTGCATGGTGATGTCGATTGGGAAATTTTCTCTATACCGGAGACGCCGAAACGACGCTGCGGGCAATGCTGTATTCAACGACCATACGCGGTTTACTGAGCCCCATTTACGCCCAACTGGGCTCTTCTCTTTGCGACGGCACTTGCAAGCTCCTCCAGCACCTGCTCGGTGTCTTCCCAACTTATGCACGCATCGGTGATGCTCACACCGTACTTGAGACCTTCTTTGCCCTCCTTGGGAACACTCTGGTTGCCTAGCATGTACGTCAGCAATCTACCGAGGTATCTTGACCAAGTTGGCACTTACCCTCGTTGATGTTGCTTTCTATCATAACACTTGCAATGGCGGTCTCTCCGGCTGCCATCTGCTCGGCAATGCTATGCGCAACCTTGATCTGGTTTTTATGCTTCTTCTCGGAGTTGCCGTGGCTGCAGTCGATCATCAACCGCGGGTTGAGGTTCTTGGATTCTAGCTTCTCACGCGCCTCCTTGATGCTTTGAGGGTCGTAGTTTGTGCCCTTCTTACCACCGCGCATAATGACGAAGGCATCCTCGTTGCCAGTGGTTCCGACAATGGCGACAACACCGGGCTTGGTGACTGAGAGGAAATGGTGGGGGTGCTTGACCGATCCCAGCGCGTCAACTGCGACATCCAGAGTACCGTCCGTGCCATTCTTGAAGCCCACGGGGAAAGAAAGGCCAGAAGCGAGCTCCCGATGGAGCTGGGACTCGGTCGTCCGGGCGCCAATGGCTCCCACGCTCAGCATGTCAGAGAAGAACTGGGGAGAAATCGTGTCCAACATCTCGCTCGCGATGGGCATGCCTTTATCCGTGAGATCGACGAACAGTTGCCTCGATACGCGCAAGCCCTTATTGATTTTGAAAGAGTTGTCGATATCCGGATCATTGATCAGTCCCTTCCAGCCTACAGTGGTTCGCGGCTTCTCCAGGTATGCGCGCATGACGATGAGCAGGTCGTCGCGGTATTTCTCCTTCAACGCCAACAATCGATCGCAGTACTCCAATGCAGCTTTCGGGTCGTGGATCGAGCAGGGGCCGATGACGACCATCAATCGCCGTTGCGCATCGCGGCCGTGCACGATGTCTGCGGCTTCGTTGCGCGCATTTACCGTGGTCTCCTTGGACTTGGGAGTCTGCGGGATCTCGTGCTGGAGCAGGTCGGGCGGAGTGAGCGGGTTGTAACCTCGGATACGCCAGTCTTCTGAGTTTTGAGAGTCGCCGACCGACTTGTTCTCAATGTAGAACTGAATAGAGTCAGACTTGCTGCTATGACGCAGAGGGGCAACATTGCACTTGCCGTCGACATGGCCGTGGTTCGTGGCACGTTCTTTTAGAGAAAGAATACCTGAAACGCAGAAACTATGTACTGACTAGAGGTCGAGGTTACGTTGGACGAATTGAGGCACCTGGTTTATGAGTCTTCTTTGGATGCTATGACACTGGCGGAGGCGCATGTGGCATCGGCTGTGATTGGCTGCAGTGGCGAGACAACATTTTGTCCCCGAGAATCGGACCCATATCCACCCACACTGCACCGCTGATGTGGATGCGGACGCAGATGCAGATGCCACTTTCTTCACCGCGACAAGTAAGAGGAGTGGAGGGTGAAGGGAGATTAGAGACAGTTCCCGTGAACGCTGCTACCCGTAGAGTACTCAAGTATCCCTTGCACCGGCAACATCGCCCGCACACGGACCACCTCTTAATAGCTAATCAGATAATTAATTACCAAAACACCAAGACCTGCGTCATAATGTTAGTAATTATTAATTACTAACTAAAACATAACTTTTTTAAAATTTCTAGTATATATAAGCATGCTAAAACGTGCAATGCCTATTAGTAATAATCTTAATTTTATAAAATTTATAAAGTATAGTTAAAAAGATAGTATTTTACCTAACTTACTACGCACGCTACTAGCTACCTAGTAACTACTTAAAATAAATAATTTATATACTTTTAGACGCGCTTAGTTACCTTAGTATATAGATATTAATTCTCCTATTTCTTTATTTAACTTATTTTACGACGCTAAGCTTCTTAATTAAATTATATACTATATAAATTAGCACGCTAAAAAGTTTTAAGCTAAAGCGCCGTTAATACCTAATTACTATAAATAAAAACTAACGTTGCTAAGCGAGCTATATACCTACTTTAAAATTATTATATATATAGCGCTTTATAAAGAGCCGTCGCTTAAGAAGTATTAGCAGAAACTTTATAGGACAGCGCCTACGCATAAAGTTAACCTCTATATATTATAGAAACGCTAGGAGCAGCTAGATTAATACTTATACTTAATAAAGGTTAATTAGAGCTTTAAATCGCCCTTTAGCTAAGTATAAGGTCTTTTAGAGTTATTATATAAGCGTAGCTTTAAGTACTAAACCCCTAGTAAGTACCTCTACGTTAATAAAGTAATAGTAAGATTTATAGGACGCGTAAGTAAGGTTATTATAATTAAAATAAAGCTAACGCTAGAGGGGTATAAAATCTAATATTTAGCTAATAATAAAGTAATTCTAAACTAATTATTTTATGCTAGAGGTGCTGGGCAAGGTTTAGTAAACTTACTTACTTTTATAGGAGTAGAAACGCCGCCTTTTACGCTAACTAAGTTTATTCTTATTACTTTTATACTTGCTAAGGACGCTGCTAGGCGTTATTAATTTTTACTAAATTATTATATTATTTAAGATAATAATCTTTTTAATACTATTTTTATACTTAAATACTTAAAAGATAATAGCGTAGGGTGCGTAAGTACTATAAAGATAATAAAGATAATAATAGAGGAGAGATTTAAGTTAAACGCGATAGTAAAGCTAATATCTAAGACGCCTATAATAGTAACACACGCCTACGTAAAGCTAACTAAAAAGTGCTTTAATAGTAACTTTATAAAGCTTAAGATAACGTTTTTAGGTAAGATAAAATAAGAGGAAACGTACTAGGCGCTTTTAAAAAGTAAGAAAGTTTTATAAGTTACTTAAAAAGATAATTAGGTAGTTCTTTTTACTAATATTATTACTAAGGGTAAGTTTCTTAAGGCTTAATAATATACTAAAACTTACTAATAAGAGTCGCCACCTAACTACTTGTCTTATTATAAAGCTCTACCGTTACTCTAAAACCTTTTAGAGAGACTAAAAACTATTTAAAAAGGCCTTTAGTAATAAGCCTATTAAGTTATTAGGCATACCTAAGATAATAGACGACTATAATAAGTATAAAAGCAAGGTAGATTAGTTTAACTAAGTAAAGAGCTACTATAGTATCTAGTAAGCTAAGCGGCGCATATAAAAGCCTCTCTAGTACTTTTTACTAGATCTTATACTTAATAACTATTATAGACTCTTCTCCTACTCCTCCTCTACTACTGCTAAACGTGACGGCTATAAGAAGTTCCTATATAACCTTATTAAGTAATTATTTAAGCGTAGTAAATAATTAGTAAGGGGCTATAAGAAGCGCAAGAGACTTAATAATATTATTATTATTAAAAAAAGTACTTATAAGTTTATAAGGCTATTTAGAGAGTCTAAGACCTATACTACTTATATTAAAAACGCATGTTAATTACACAAGTCTTAGACATCTTAGACACCTCTAGGTTATGTGTCTAGTAATCTATAGTAACGCAAGCGTGCCCAGCGTCCTCCGCGTACTTACTATAGGTGTACGCTTTGCCGCTTGCCTTTATGTAGGCTAGAAATTAGGCCTAAGTGCTGGCAGGAGCACCTCTAACGATATTAAACTATTAAAAAAGTTAATATAAAAGTAAGCTTAAGTATTAAGTAATTAGAAGTTAAGACCTCTAGAAATATAATCTTTATATAAATTTCTAAATAAACTGCATTAATTCTAGTGTTCTGCCCAGATCGGAGCGATCATCCGATTGGCTATCACCAGGTGGTCCGTGTGCGGGCGATGTTGCCGGTGCAAGGGATACGGACTTTAGTGGGGATGAAATCTCGTCTGGAGTATCCTTTATCCTAGGAGCCAATCGCAGGCCTCACGCTTCGACCTACGTCACCATCATGGCATTCCGACGCGCTTCCGAACCCCACCGACGACAGCTTCGATGTCTATACAGCCCATTTTTTCTGGACAGCCAAACACATTTGGAAGCCATTTGACGACCAACAGTTATTCTGGAAGCCCTTGACGACCAGAAGTTATTTTCGAAGCCATTCACGACCAGCAGTTGTACTATGGCGCTCGACTACGCATCCCTCACCACCCTTCCGTTAAGCTATGCATCCTGCTCGCTCGGCACGCCCTCCAATCCACCTCCTCTTCTAGAGCGCCTCGACGCCATCTCGGCCGCCAAATACTCCGCCATCGAGCTCTCCTTCCCCGACATCCTCTCCTACGGCGAGACCGTGCTCGGCCACCCGCCCGACCCTAAAAACTACGACGAGCTCGTCAAAGTTGCCTCGGCCATCAAAGAGGAATGTGCAAAGCGAAAACTCGGCATCATGATGCTCCAACCCTTTGCCAACTTCGAAGCCTGGAAAGACGGTTCCGAAGGCCGGAAAGACGCTTGGGAGCGAGCGCGCGGCTGGGTCCGCATCATGGAGGCCGCTGGCACAGATATGCTGCAAGTAGGCAGCACAGATACGCCGCTCCAAGACCTAGACCTGGACAGGGTGGTGCCAGACCTACGGGAGCTGTGTGATATGCTTAGCAAGCACGGGTTCAAGGTCGCTTACGAGAACTGGTGCTGGAGCTCGCACGCACCCGACTGGAAGGACGTCTGGCGCATCGTCAAGGAGGTGGATAGGGATAACATCGGTCTCTGCCTGGACACGTTCCAGACGGCCGGCGGCGAGTGGGCTGACCCTACTACCGAATCCGGCCTCCTGGAGGACGTCTCTAAGATAGAGCTCATCCACCGCTTCCAAGCTTCCCTGGACGAGCTGGCAAAAACAATCCCCAAGGACAAGATATACCTGCTCCAAGTGAGTGACGCATACCAAGTGCCCGGGCCGCTGAGCAAGGAACCGGATGAGCAGGGCCTGCGGCCGAGGGGCAGGTGGAGTCATAATTTCAGGCCGCTGCCGTACAACGGAGGATATCTGCCTGTGGTGGACGTCGCAACAGCAGTGCTGAGGACCGGCTTTAGGGGCTGGTTTAGCTATGAAGTGTTTGACGGAGGGAGAGACGGAGACGCGAAGGAGCAAGATATCGTAGCGTATGCCCAGGCTGCCGTCGGCGTGCAAGAGCGACTCATGGCCGAGTGCGCGGGCAAGAAATTTCCAGTGAAGAAATAGGCCCGGGAGACCGCTGACAGGACAAGCAATACCGAGGCCATGTTAACTTAATTTGGGTCCTCGTCGTACATGATATGCTCGTCCCTCGTTCCCACACGCCTTCCATGCAACACACTTCTCAAAACAGCCCGACCACCCACGTCCCCGCACACCACACTGCATAAGCCCCCACCGCAACAACAGCCGCCATCGCAACAACAGCCGCCATCGCAACAACAGCCGCCATCGCAACCATGACTCTCCCCCGCATCTCAAACGCATCCCTTATCTCCAGCCTCGCCATCTCCCTAATCTTCTTATGAAAATGCCACGAACGCCTTTTCCCCTTTCCCTCACTCTTCCCATTCCCTGGCCGCCCATCGTAGTTGGGATTTAGGGCATCCGGCGGCTTGACGTGTGTGCTTGAGCCGTAGCGATCCCAGCGCGAATCATTGGGGTCCTGGTAGGGCGAGGGATCGAGCAAGCCGAAGAGGCCGGGGCGTTTGGCGGTGCGCGAGAGGGCGTTTTGCGTGTCGATAATGAAGAGAGAGATGAGGAAGGAAGTGAAGAGAAAGGGAGTCAGGATAATCTGGGGACGCGTTACTCTTTAGTGTAGGGCTTTTACGGTAGATACCAAGCCCAGTCGTGTTAGTACAAGGTCGGGTAAGACAGTTCAACTTGGTATTATCTTAGACCTATGTGTTACCCTAAGATAAGCAATACAGTGTCTGACTTATACCTACTTTGTACCTGGGCGTCTGGAATCAAATGATGGAGGTGTTGAGTGTGGTTACGTACTCTTTTGTACAAAGGTTCCTGCGCTGCCGTGGTCGCTTCGTTTGGAGAACACGGAGGTGATTCGACGATTACGTGCGATGCGGGGTGGCCCAGTTCGAGGAACGGATCCTTTGCCTTCTTGGAGTTCTGCTTCTTGTGCCCCCTTCTCGCTGTGGAAAAAGAGGGTGGAGGACTGGGTGGGAAGTGGTGCTGATCGTGTCGTTGCGGATAGGGCGCCTTGTCCATGGTTTCTCAGTAGTACCAACTGAACCCGTAGCAGAAGCAACTCGCAGATCACTTATTTGCAGAGAGCTGTGAAATCTCAATATGTCGGAGTGAATTGGAAAACGGTCGGTGCGAGCTACCGATGCGAGGTGCAGGTCCCCACGCGCGTCATTCCGTGACTGTTAGCTACATCATAGCGGCCGGTCTCTAGCGCCGAAGGTCGCACGAACTTGATACCGTACTCTGGGGTTTAGGTCCAGCCATGTCATGAAGGCACGGGTTCCTTATATTCCCGGACTCTAGTCGTGAAGATATTGGCCACAACTCATCCGCGACCAGGGTGAGGTATGTCGGGGCTGCTCCTATCGGTGGCTCGGAAAGCCCACCGCGTGCCACCGCCAGCCGAACAAAGGTGGCAGCATGAGGAAGGGAAGCATTTTCATTTACATTGTATATCGACCGGTGCTTTGCGGGGACTCCGAGATACGAACATCGGGGGGTGGTGTTGAGTAAGACAGGCTTCGGAGCCTCTCGTTAAGCTTGGCCCCTTCTTCATCCCTGCACACATCCACCAGTGGCTTTTCAGCTGCGCAACCTTCCCCCAATTGGGACTTTTATGCCTGCACGCTTTGTACAGAGCGGACGACGCGTTCAAACTGCTGCCTGAGCTGAGGAACATATATGATTGCTGACATACCCGAGGTCAAGCCAACTTTTCTTTTCGCTTCTTAGGTTCTTCCAAAGAATGGCTTAGTCAGGTGTCAGCGTGGACGAAAAGCGGCGGATCGAAAGAACCCAACGTACCTCCCGTGTTTCGCGCTCACCTAACACATTTTCGCCAATCCCACTTGCCTTTCTGTGCTCCGGACCGTACGGCCCACCTTGAGCGCGAGCTGGTCATCTTTTATATCGTCGATCGAAGGTGAGGGCACCGTGTGTACGGACCCCTCCGGACGGACGTCGTGAAGTGCTAGGGCCAGGGCCGGCCAACTCGGGCTGGTTACTAGTATTGTGTAAGACAAAAGTGCGCTTTCAACATGCCAAAGGAGGAGAGCTTGCCTACGAGGAAGAAGATGAGGAAGGGTACCCATAGTTGTTTCGAGTGTATGTTGCCCATTCAGTATCACTGTTACCTTACGTTGCCTTCCTGTCCTTCCGTCATGTGCCTTTACTCATGCATCCCGCACTCTGGGTAACGTCCAAGCCCACCGTCTTCCCTCGTCTACACTTGTTTCACTCTTCTAACAATGGATAGGCCGTCGCCGCAAGATCAGATGCATCTTCCCACCGGACAACCCTAATGTCTGTTCTGAATGCTTCGCGCGCGGCAGCCGCTGCATCGATCAAGAGCACGCCGATCCAGAGGTTGTCGTCGACCACAGGAAGAACCTTCGCGAGCGGGTGTCGCGACTAGAAGCCCTTGTTGATTCTCTTCTTGAAGAGAAGACCGAAAGGAGTACATCGGATTCGGTATCTCTCTCAAATTCACTGTCGAAGTCTCCCAATGTCATCACGAAGGACGCCTTCTCGCCCACGCCTCTCTCGTCGGGGGCTTCCTCAGCTATCAATGTGCTTCGTGATGTGCAACGAGCACCCTCTGATAGGGGACATCATGTTCCCATCCTGTCTATCTTCGAAGACGCTCTGAATGACGCGGAAGAGCGCATCAAAGCGCGTATGGAGCCACGGCACAGGGACACCAATACCACGTCCGGCTCGGGTGAGCGCTACACCCTGAGCTACACCAATTCGGGTGATGTAATGGAAAACGAAACCTCCTTCGGCCAGCAGGCGAAGAAAGAGCGCACCAAGCAAGCGCTGCTCACCATGCTCCCTTCCAACGAACGACTCAACAAGATTATCACTACCAACAGTGAGTGGTGGCAGACATGGCGACGGAAGTGCAGTGGGACGTCTGCGAGCGATGAAACGCTGCATCAATTTACTTCTAAAGCTTTGGCATCAAGTAATATTGGCGCAATGGGTACGGTTGTGCTTGCCGTCGGCATCTGTTCGGACGACGAGAAGGAAGTTGAGAGGTATATCGAAGTTGTCGATCGATGGGTGCTTGCCGACGATGAATACGCAGCAACCTTGGAGGGCATGGAGTGCCTGATCTTGAAGTCGAAGTGGTACGCAGACGTCGGCCAACCACGTCGAGCATGGCTCGCTTACCGTAAAGGCCTCATGTACACGCAACTGATGGTAGGTATCATGCTCCAGAGAGACCCAAAATACATTTTTCACGAACAGGACTGACGTCGGGTAGGGCCTCCATCGCAAACGCACCACCTCCTCCGCCCATGAGTCTATCTGGTGGGCTCTCTATCATGGCGATCGCTTCCTCTCACTGCTACTCGGCCTTCCCTACGGCATATCAGATACCCACTGCGACCTCACGCTCCCTGATATTCCCAACGGTCCCTATATGGCACCATTAATCTTTATCAATAAAGTCGCGATCCTCGCAGGCAAGGTCATCGACCGCAACCAAGGCATCGCGGAGCAGTCATTCGCGTGGGCGCTCCAGCTCGACCAAGAGCTCGAAGACTTGTACAAACAATTGGACCCAGCATGGCTCGAGTACTCGGAACTCCTCGCCGACATTGAAACGAACGCGGCTGAACTTCGTGAGCGTCTCATGGCGCAGATGGTATACCACCAAATACGGGTGTACCTCCACCTGCCCTTTATGCTCAAGTCTGCCGTCAATTCCCGCTTCACATACAGCCGCACCGCCTGCGTAAGCGGCTCTCGGGAAGTCCTCAAGTTGTACCAGGCTTTGAGGACGGGAGAAGTCCAACCCCTTTATGAATGTAAAGCGGTCGACTTCGTCGGTTTCACTGCTGCCATACTCATCGTTCTCGGTCTCTTCAACTATGGATTAACAAATACTCCTATCTCGCCGGCGGTGCGCGAAGAAGACGTTCGTCTCATCGAAATTAGTATTGACATCTTTAGACGAGCGTCCTCTGAGAAGGGTGGAAAAGTTGCTTTGCAATCTGCACAAGTGCTTGAAAAGATGTTGAACAATTACAAGGCAGAGATTGGCCAGCCCAGCAGTAATCCTGAGTCGGATGATGGTTCGACGACCGAGTTCGTGATCCCGTACTTTGGGACGCTTCATATTAGGCGGGGTGGCAGGCTAGTGGCGCAAGGCGATTTGGAGAAACAATGCAAATCGACGCGTGTCGGAGCTCCTAGCAGTAGCCCATCTAGCACCACGGCAAACAAGACGGGAGTGAAGACGCAATTCACGCCCGGCTCAGAAATAACGTCCTCCACCTCGGACTTCTTGAGCCAATCCACGCCAAGCAATTCAAACCTACTCACGCCATCGCCACAGACGTCCACGGCCTCGACCTTCACCGATCCGTTCATATCCTACGATGGGTTCTACAACTGGGGGAATGCGCTCGATTCACAGTCGACAGCCGGCACGGCGACGGGGACGCAGATTAACGACGACTCGCTCAACAATTTCCCGCTGCCGACCAACAACTTTTCATGGCAAAACATGCCCATGGACATTGACCAAGACTGGAGTTGGTTCCTGAACGACGGAGGGGACGGCGGCACCAGCAATATTAACACGGTCAATGTGGACCAGTTTGCGCAGCAGGGTTTCGTGGGCTTCGGATAGGTAGGGGAACGGTGTGTGGAACGTGCTCGAGTTGGGGTTGGATCTGTGTATGATTTAGCGTGGGTTTCCCTTATTGCACAACATGTTTGATGTACTATCTGGGTTTTATTAGATGGTACTGTGTATTTCAGTCTGCTACTACGGGGGCAAATAATCAGACGTTCAACGACGATGCACATACTCGAAGCGTGGCGATGGATGCGTGATCACTGGATAGCTGGGCGCATGAGCACATGTCATGACTAAGCATCCAACCCCAAAACTTTCGAATGTTGCTCGAAGTTGTTCCCACCTGTGCCACAACGACGCCCCATGATGCCTCTCCCAAACCGCTCCGTCTTTCTACGCAACGGTGCGCTCGTCGCGCCTAAGACGCGCAACTTCACCACCACATCGACGCTCTCCTCCCGCCTCCGCCAGCCCGGCGAGCCAACGGGCCCCAACGAACCGCCCTCGCATACGACGTCGCCGCCGTCTAAGTCGCCTCTCAAGGTCTGGCCGATTGTGTTCATTTTCGCGGCAGGAAGTTTCATGTTCAAGAAGATTGTCGATCAGCGCAAGGGAGAGGGCCAGCCGAAGGGGCCTGTCGCCGGACATTCACCCAGTCGGCCCTAGGGGGTTGGAGTGAAGTCGCTGGTGCGCCGCGATGCGTCGCGTGTGCGCATCCTTGAGGCTGGCGATTGGCAGCGGGGGTTGATAGAGCGCGCATAACATACATTCACTCACCTGGTGGTCTACGAGCGTCCTTCTACTTGCGTCACTCATGCACATCACACGAGACATGCGACATGCGACACGCGTCGAGCTCCGTCCTGGTCCTTGGACATTGACGTTGCAGTACCATGAACGCGAACATCATCTTCGGCTGGCTTTGGTATATATCAAGCAGGCAAACACTCCACTGAAAAAAAATAAAAATAAAAAAGCCAATCCAACTCGTGGAACAATACGCCAACATGTCTTACATCGACATAGACAGCGACATTTCTGTTTCTGGCTCTCTCATCAGCCAGCTACGCTACCTGTACATCGACAGTCTCGGTGTGGATGAAGAATGTCCAATATGTCGTATATCGTACTCCACATCGGTGGCGGAGTTCAGTAGCCAAATTCCTGGTCACCAAAGATTTCTCGCCTTCCAAGCTTTACCGTTCCAATGTCGGAGTTCCCACGCTGGTCTGGATCTTCCTGTGTGCTTACCATGCGCATCAGGTCACGTGGTAGGCAGCGCTTGTATAATACACTTGGCCGAAGGAGGCGGACGAACCTGCCCACTCGACCGTGAGGAAATATTCAGACCAAGCCGTGACCCTACAGCTCGAGCTCACGAAAACGACATAAACAAGTATATCCGCGGAGTGCGAACCATAGAGCGTATGTCTATCCGCGAACTCCTCCGACGCTATCGCAACGCCAACGAGAACGACGTGGTGATGGTGAATGCCGCCTTCATGGTACGACGTCTAGATACTCTCATCATCCGAGTCATCCTCCACCGGGCGGGGTTATGGCAAACTCGGATCGAGCCGCGGCGGACACGCGTTCCAAACGCAAGCGGTTTGCTAAGCGACGAGCAAGCACCAGCTTTCAGACGCCTCGCCCAGCGATTGGGCAGGCGTGAACCGCCCACGGACTCTGGACAGTATCCATCGCACGTGGTCGAGCTGTTCAACCCTGCACTCCCACACGTCTACGCGCTCCTGTACCGCCTCGCGCAAGTGCATCAAGCCACCACCATCAGCGTGCTCGGCCTCGCTTGCATGCTGCACGACCGCTTGCGTCAGTTCTTTCATGACTTCTCAAGCTTGATCATGAATGAGGAGTCTGTACCCCATCACTGCGCTGACGATCGACCTTTGGGTGACGCAAGAATTACTCATGACAGAGTTGCACAGAAATACGCATCAGGAGCACGAATGGGAGCCTCTAAGCTCAGACAGGCCGCCGTATTTCTCTATCGATGCAACGCACGTTGGGTACTACAGCGGCGCCGAGATCAGTGACAGAGGATCTGTAGGGCGACCCACGACGTTGACCATGGCATCGTGGACGAGACGGCCTTCCTCACCGTCCAGAGAGCCCGACCCAGTGCTGCGCCGAGCGGTGTTATTTGAGAGCGACGAGGAGAGGGCGCGTTTGGTCGATGAGAGTAGGGAGGTTGTGCATGTACCCGACTATGTATTTACCACGATTTGGGAAAGTACACATGGCCCGCCGGGAGTACGCGACGCATCACACACCCCGTCGGTATCGAACTCTGCTGAGAGCGAAGATATCGTCAGGCAAGTGATGGGCGTCCGCGGGAACAACTCAACAATGGGTGAGGATGTCACTGTGCTAGCAAATCACGAACAACTGGAGAGGATGTAGGAGGGGGTTTCCGCGACGTCAAGCGTGCTTCAGGACATGATGCTTTGCGCTGAGAGTGGCTGGGGAAAGGGTGGTGTACTTGCAGATTGTTCAGTGCAACTGGAAGAAGCATGTTGATCGGACGGCCCAGGTCGTTGGGGGATTTTCAAGCGGTGATTTGAGCCTGTTTGATCCCAGGACCAGTAGTGTTTTGCAGTATTTGAATACCTCGTTGTTCTACACCTTGCGTAACCTCTCAACTAACATGTTTTTCATATAACCCCTTCGCATATTCCAGGTTCCTTGGACGCTCAACCCCACCTCCCACACCCCGTCCGATCAATCATCGCCTGCGGACACCCCACCTCCCTCCACTCAACCGCCGGATTATCCGCATTCCTAAACCAGTCAAAGCGGAAGAAGCACGCGTCTCTAAACCCCCCGGCAGGCAGGATATAGCACTGGTCGCGCGCCGTGTACCCACCGTACTGGTTCCCCATCCACGCGCCGTCGAACTGCTTCGCGCAGCCCTCGGGGAACGCACCGACGCCGCCGCCGGGGATGGCCAGGTCGAAGTGGTTAGGGGCGCCGGTGCCGAGATCCCCCCCGGTGTTGGTGACTTGGACGACCATTTTTTTGTTGGTGAGGGGGGGTGAGGTGAAGGTTAGTCTAGTACGACGGGTGCGGTTAGTAGAGTGCACTGTATATTTGAGGTACTCATAGCAAGCACAACACGTATCCCACTCCCCCTTCCCAGCAAGCTTCGCAGCTGCAAACCCATACGCTAGGTTATCGTTTACGGCCCAGGGGGCGTTGTTACTGCACGTGTATGCGTCGCCGCCGCCGCACGCGGAGGGTGCGTTTGGCGCGAAGGGTTGCGGCCAGAGGTCTTGCTTGTTGCCTGTGCGGGGGTTAGAGAGGTACGAAAGACACGGCAGGGAGACGTGCATGTTCGGACGGGAGAAGAGACTTGTGCTTTGCCGGGCCAGGCACAGGACGGCTTGCAGCAGTCCCAGTAGCGGGTTGTTACACCGGAGGCGGCGAGGGTAGTGTGGAGTGTTGCGAAGAGGAGGGGGAGGAGTAAGGGAATGGGAGACTTCATCGTGGGGTGTATGCGGGGAGTAAGAGGGGAAATATACGAGATCGGGTGATGTGGGTGAGGAGAGGGAAGTGTGACTTATACGTTGGGACGGACACCGGGAAAGATCAGGGCATTTGGTGAGACATTATAGTCACCATACTCCATTCAGAAAGAGACCTATAATTGTTGCATACTGGCGCAAAATGGTGGTGGAGTACGTACTCGGGGCCTCGTGGCGGTCGTACCATCCATACACATGGGCCATGAACGGCACAAAAACTAGACCGGGCACAGTAAGTGCCATAAAGTCCAACCAATATCGTAAATGCGTTATATGGCTCGACATTGGACTGTGACATACTTTTTGTGGAATACGCTACGGCACCGAGTTCGCACGCGCCGAGCTGAGGTTGCGTTCAGCTCTCGACTGTTTCCTGAGTGACGGTTCTATTCACCGCCAACGGTGGGGTCAGATTTTCCTCAATGGACTCTCATCTCCCAGCACTGAGGAACAGGTCGTTTTGGTCTGTTGTTTTGATGGATATGCCAGAGTCCTGCAAAACCACCCGCTTCCAAGGGGTACGAGACGGCTGTGGGGGCAGAGCCGAAATGAGGGTGATTCTATAAGTACCCTTGTGGTTTTCGTTCCCTGTGTCACAGATGTGTACATTGGTGTCTGATCGTGTGTGCTCGGTCGAGCGGCCCATGAAAAGACTAGACTTTTCCACGTTCTTAAACGTACAACTAGGTGGTGGGCAGTGCAAGACTTCTTCCCTAAATATGCATTGTCTTTAAGCCCCTGGTAATGGCTCTAATGCGTATGCGTACGAGTTGCTGTTGCGTTGCTTTACTTAGGGTGGTATGAGGTTTTGCATATACGTCCGGCCTTTGATGTAATGTAATCTATAGAAGCATTGAGCTAGTCATGTCTACTAATGGGTATTCACTAGTCGTTCAACTTCAGTATTAAGCCCATCTCTCTGAATTTCACCATGGCGAGGACTGTGCATGTATCCTTCACAAGCCCTGCACATCCAGCCCATCGCACGCCACGGCAGCGATTGTCGTGGTATCCCCTCTCTCCAGCACCGTCCTCTTGCTTTCTTCGATCCACCACTTCATAATATCGGCCGTGTCATCATGCCAACTCTCCTAATGCTTTGGCTCAATCAGCTCTGGGATATCCTCTGGCTTCGCTTTGCCCTCCAAAATGTTGTACACGGCCGTGAAAAGCGGAAACTCGGCCTCGAGCCCCTGCTGCCTCAGGAAAGAGTTGACTTCGTACGCGGTGCTGGTGCCCTGCAGTTTCTGTCCATTGAGCACTTTCTGCTCAATCTCAAAGATGGACTCGCCCCTCTCGATGGCCATCTTTGCACAGCGGAAGTTTCGGCCGCCCATGCAAGAGGTCACGACGTCGGCGACGCCGCAGGACTCCTCGGTGAAGGTTGAGGTCTGTACGCTGTCGGGGAAGAACTCTTTGCCAAAGCGAACCATTTCAAGGATGCCCACGCGCATGACGGCTGCTTTCGCGTTGTCACCCCAGCCGAGACCGTCGACGAAGCCGGCAGCGAGAGCGATGATGTTTTTCAGTGCGCCGCCCAGTGAGACGCCGGCTACATCGTCGACGATGCGAACGTGGAAGTAGGGACGGTGGAACAGTTTCCGGACGTTCTCATGTGACAGCGGGGGATATTCGTTGGGCAGCGCAGTGAGCCGCGCGGAGCGTTCACTAATGACGGATTTGGAGGGGGAGATCAGGTCCACTTGCGAAGACATGGGTGAACCCTTGGGTGTTGGTGCGCGCGAATCCATGGGCGGCGGGTCGTACGCGACCTGCAATCCAGGTTAGTGGGTGATCTTGATGTGCGGGCCATGACGGGAGAACACACGGTGGTTTCCGAGTACTTCTCCTGGGCAATCTCTGTGGCAATGTTTGCGCCAGACAGCGCGCCGCAGTAGATGTTCAGACGCATGCCAATCGCCTCCGACATGAGCCTGATGCCCTTCTCACTGACGTCCACACCCTTTGTGCAGCATATGGCGCGCGCATACGTCACGATTTTGCCCGCCAGTTGGTCGCATACGCGCGGGATGAACTGGTGCGGCAGGACGAAGACGAGCATGGTGGAGTTTTTGCACGAGTCGACGAGATCGGGGTTCGCGACGACATTTGGAGGGAGCGTGATGCCCGGCAGGTACTTGACGTTCTCGTGGAGCTGGTTGAAGAGCTCCGAGAGCTTCTGCGGCTTCGTGGCGAGCTCGGAGCCCGGGTCGTAGTGGCGGGATTCTTTGGGGAGCATGACCTCTTCTTCGTACACCCACACGTCCACCTGCTCTTCGAAGAGCGTCGGGTGCGCGACAACGTTCTCGGCGACGAGCTTGGACATGGTGGTGCCCCTCAGGGAACGTCAGCCAGCAATACCCATGGCATATCCTGCGATTCGTACCAGTTGCCGGACCCCACGATGGTCACCTTGTGCTTCTTGTGCGCCCCCAGCGTCGCCATGGTGTTGTTGAGGGTGGAGGAGATGCGTCGGGCAAAGGTGAATGTGCAAGTAAGGCGGGGCAACGTCGTCCGACAGAAGCCGTGGAAAGCCACCTTAAGTACCGTCACGCTGTACGACGGTCAGACTGGAGCGCATGTAGCCGCCGAGGCTGCGACCGCACTGACCTGGGAAAGAGCGACCGAGGTTTCCTGTGACGCGGCGACGCCGACTTTGCTCAATTGAAGAAGTTGGGGTGGGACCTGATGAGAACGACCAGATGTTGTTGAGCATAAATTTTTAGGTGAACAAGGCGTTAAACTGTGAGCACAGTGATGATAGGGCAAGGATGCTGCAGCTGCACGCGTCCGGCTATCGATTAAGCTAGCTGACCGGGATCCTGATCACCGGGGTTGCTGATCACTGATCAGATCTCAACACCTCTCTCAAACGCTCGTGATTTCTCAACACCTAGCCACCCAAAATGGATAATCGTGAAGTAGTCATATAAGTAGCTATCTATAATCTTATTACTAGTATTTATCCTAGTTAACGGGCTATTGCGAAGGCGTATAGTATCCCGTAATTTATACTCTTAACGCGTTTATAAGGCGTACAGAGTAGCTAAAACAGCCACGTATACTAGTAGCGATTAACTCTATAACAAGAGGAGTTTCTTATATAATAGATACTTAAAGGACGCACGCGCTTTTCCTCCCTCGCACGCTTATACGCAAGAAATAGCGAATCGAATTCTAAGGATAAATAGGGATAATAATCCTATAGGCAAGTATTAGATATCCTGCTTTCTTAAGCGCAACCCACGCGTCGCATCTGTTATAGGAAGAAAGATAGAGACTGCACGGGCTGAGGGAGCAACACAAGAGCAGATACGCGCGTTCCTTCAGCTCTACGAGAGGCTTCGCGTGGAGCTAGGTATACAGGCTAAGGATACGTGGAATATGGATGAGCCTGGGAAGGCTCTAGGCGTATGTGCAAACACCAGAGTACTCGTAAGTAGTTAGAAAAAGAAGGCTTACTATTAGTCTTTAAAAATTATAAGTAGGTATTAATAATTAAGTGCGTGTTAGCTATAGGGAAGAAACTACGCTACGTAGTAATATTTAAAAACTAGAACTTATAGACTACTTAGTTTCCTGCAAAAGTTCTACACTAGCTTTATATAACTTTATAGAATAGCCAGATATTAAATATTATAAAGGTTAAATAGCTACGTCGCGTATTTCTACTTAATATAGCTCTATTATGTAATTACTAGAGGATATTAATCCTAAATAGCTATAATAGCTATATTAATCTAGAATTTCTATAGCTTTATAAATATAATAAAGTTTAGCTTTTATTTATACCTCTTCATTTTGTATATATTCTATAGCTTCTAGATCTCTCTTTTTTTAGAAGTAAAAACGTTTTATTAAAGTTAAATTTAAAAGCCATCCTACCTGTTACGAACCAGAAACAGGGTGATGGGGGATGAGCGCTTATGAGGACAGGCGACCGAGGAACGGGTTAACAAGCACGCCAAGGAGCTAGCCTCGGGGTCACGTGACTGCTCAGTTGATCAGTGGTACTAAGCAACAAAGCAGGGCCACCAGGTGGCGAGCTAATTCGTGATCGGTGTACGTAAGCAGTACTAGCCATCAACAACAGCCCCTCCATCTACAATAAAACTTCACCCTTACACCAATCACCCAAATCTCGTCCAATTCCTATAATAAGCAGCTCAATCGACGCGCCGCGAACGCCTAAACGCTCTAAACCTAATATCTAATATACTACGCCTACGAAATTAGCCTACCTACACTATTATAGCTACTAGGCGAATGGCGAGACTATTAACGACGTTAACAAGCTATTTTAAATCTCTAAGGCTATAGGCAGACATTAGAGGCGTTAATAACGCAAGCTAGGTATAGAGATCGCGTAAAGGCGTACGCGTAAGCCTTTAGCTAAGCTTAATAGTAATAAGCTCGAGAGAGCTTTTTAAACGCCTATATAAGTTTTTAAACATATAGTAGAGCCTAAGGAGAATCCCTATAGTTAACGCCTACTTACCTATTAAGCTAAAAAGTATAGCGTTAAGCTCTCTGAGCGTTAGTTATAATATAACTTTAGTTAACGACTTAACGCTTACATGTACATGGCGCCCTATAGTAATCCTTTAATAGACGCCAACAAAGCTACGCGCGTATAGTATAGCTAGCAGAATAAGGATCTGCCTATTATAGGTTACTAGGATTAAGTTTTCTTTACTAACAAGGCTTATTTTAACCTACATAAGCGCCTCTAAAAGCCTCGTCAGCTGCGTCGACGCGGGCAGTAAAAACAATACAGAAAAGTCACTAATATATAGCCTCGGAGCGCTCCTAGGGGTTAGGTTTTACACATGTACGCCTGCGTTAACTGGGACTTTAAATTAGAGCTCTACTTTTACAACGACGACAAAGAGATGCCTATAGTCGTTAAGCCTCCGCCGAAACCTTATAAAAGGATGTATGAGTCCTCTTAGCAGTACGAAAAGCGCGTACAAGAATAGGAGGCTTATAAGCCTCCTAAAGTCAACGTAGATCCTCAGGGGAACTATATAACGTAAGCCTACTATATAGAGCATGTACTGCCTACGTATATTAAGATCCTTAACGACGCGCGCACTTGTAATCCTTATAAATATCTTATTCTATAAGAAGATAATAACCTATTATATAGTATAAGATTAAAACACAACGTTACGCGTATATTTAAGATATCTTAAGGAGTGCGGCTCCTCATACACCTAGGGAGGTCACCAGATCTCAATCCTATAGAAGGATGCTGGCTCATCCTTAAAGAAAAGGCCAAAAGGCGTCTCCACAAGCCATGTGAAGGTGAGACGCCTTGGGATGGGACTACAAAACACCTCAAGGATATACTACGGCAAATATGGGATGAGATCTCTATCAATGAAATTAGGGAGCTTATTGAGGAGATGCCAGATCGCTGCCAAAGGCTTATAGAAACTGGCGGCGAGAAGATACGCTCACAACGCTGGTGAATATACTGTACATATCCTACATACTGTAGAGATTCTGAGATCTCATGTTAGATTAAAGGGTGTTTTTGATAAGATGGAAAAGTAATTGATTCTTCTTCTTTATGTGTCTTTGCAAGAATGTAAGGCTCTTTTATCCTTACGTCTTACGTTAAGACGCTAATCTATTTCCGTTAAGTAAGGAGAGTTGCCCTTTGTCCCGCCTAGAATCGTGCGGATAAACTAGACTACTGGCAAAGTCTCTTTATATAGGGTTGCGCCAGCTACCTTCGTGTGTGTAAGGGGCCATGTAATTAGACACACCCCCTTAGCTTGGGCTTATCCTCAAGCTGGAGACCATTTGTTAGTAATTAGATAGTCCTATCTTAGTTTAATCTTAAAGGCCTCTATCCTTTGCTCTAGCTCGAGCAGATTAACTTCTTTATTTATAATTATGTCCTTAATTTCTGCAAGTCCTAATTTATCCAGGAACTTACTCCACTTATTAGCTAGCAGGGCCTTTATAAGTCCATCCGCAACCATGTCCTCCAATTATTAATAGTCTACCTTAATTGTCCTAAATGCAACTTCTTATCTTAGCTAGTAATTATAGATATCAACATAACGGAGCTTCGTCTGCAGCTTAGTAATCTCTTTAGTAATAAGTTAGATTGTTTACTAGTTATCGCAATTAATCGTGATAAGGGAATTGCTAAGGTTAATCTTCAGCTCCTTTAGTAATCGGGATATAAATAAAGCCTCCTTCGCCACCTGTGATAGTGCTAGTAATTTAGCTTTAGTTATTAATATAGTAACTATGTCCTGCTTGTTTGCTTTCCAGGCAATTAGGCCGCTAAATAGTTTAATAATGTATCCTTGCGAGCTCTTGCGGTTAAGCGTATTATTAGCAAAGGACGCGTCACTCGCCACTTCTAAAGTATCTATACCCCCAAGCTAAAGGCCTAATAATCTAGTATTAGCAAGGTAGAGGAGAACTCGATCGGCAGCTACTTGGTGCTCTTTACCTAGGTTAGATAAGAATCGTGATAATCAGGAGCTTATAAAGGTAATATCTAGTCGCGTGGTCACTATAGCGTAGAGGATTAATCCTATCTTTCGCTAATATCGATTAACTTTAGCCTTGCTAGCGAGCCCTAAGCGTGGGAGTAGTTTGACTACTGCCATTAAGGTATTGTGGCAAATCTTATAGTAATTAATAAGGCGCGATATTTTGTCGATGTATAAGGCTTATAAAAGCCAAATCTTTCTGTTTAGGCGATCCCTAATAATTTTAATCCCTAGGAACCACTACAGATCTTTCCCGCTAGTAAGGGAGAACTTAGTACTTATTTCTACTATAGCTCCTTTAGCTGCGTGCTCTTAATTCTTGTGGTAGGCGATAATTAGGTTGTCCACGTAAAAGAAAAGAATAAGGCCATCTTTGATAAGACAACATAGCTTATAGGAGACTATAGTGAAGCCCATGTTGCGGAGCGTAGATGTGAACTCCCTCTGCCATAGTAATAGAGAGATACGTAATCCATAGAGCGCCTTATGCAATTGCAGGACTGTGCCTACTCGCGTATATCCGCGGGGCATCCTTATGTAGATCTCTCTATCGAGCTTTGCATGTACGAAGGCGTTCGTGACGTCGTATTAAATTAGTTCTAGGTCAAATCGTGCAGCTATTGCCATGAGCATGCAAAATGATTGTCCTGCCAGCGTTACGGCATAGGTTTCTTGTAAATTAAGGTGCTGCTATTAATCGCCTCGCACCACTAATCTTACCTTACATTTTTATAATTAATAGTGCTTATTAAACTTATAGGTATATACCCACATGTAGTCGAGAATCTAATAACCTAATACTCTTATTAGAGCTACTATAACCTTACTCTAGGACTTTATTTCCTTATAGCTCTAGAGATAAGATCGCTCGGCTTCCTTCTATATATTATAGAGTGGGTGATCCTCGAGCTTGCTTCGACATGTAGGTGGCTTTAGGAGTACACTTCGATGTGGTTTCTTGCCTAATATAATTATTCGTTAAAGCTGCGCCTTATCGAGAGTCTTGCCCTTGTATTTGCCGCTACTACTAGCTTTGGTGCCTGCTATAAAGGCTGTGGCCTATAGGCTTGTTTGTAACTGCCCTGTTTGCACTACTAGCGATAGTTTAAGCTAATTATCTCCTGCTATTAATTATGCAAGAAGTGTTACTAGTAGTAGCGTTAAGGGAGGCGTTAGATATTTATACCTAGCTTTCCTGTCTTGCCTATACTTAGGAGCTCCTTTAACCTCTTCCTCTAACGCTTTACTAATTATCTTATCTTTAAAGAAGGACTTGGTGGCTTGCTCTTATTAAGGTAAGGGAGGTAACTCTACTAATTATACCTAGGCTACTATTTCTTCTAATGTGCTGTGCATGAGGTTGTCTATTAGGTCTTTAGTTTTACCTAAGAATATAGTATTCTCGTCGAATATTACGTCGCGAGTACTGATTGTCTTTGCTAGGGAGGGGATCTATATCCTCTAGATATTGGTTAATCTATAGCTAACTAGATAGCCTATCTAAGCTTTAGGGTCTAGCTGTTAGAGCTTGCTCTTGCCACGTTTGGTGTTATTAGTTATAGCGAAGGCTTTGCAGCTATAGGCTTTTAAGTAAGCTTAATTAGGCTTCTTTAATTAAGTAATAACGCCGTTCTAAAGAGCTACTATTATAAAGAACACTTTATATAGTAATCGCTATTAATTAGCGTAGTTTGGGGTTTAATTATAGAGGTAGACTGCAGCTCGGGTGATCTTAGGCCATATCTACTAGGGTAAGTTAAAGTTAAGTCGCATCGCACGCGCTTTCTCCTTAATTACACCCCCTAAGCGTTTAGCCCCTCTATTTTATGCTTAAGTATTAGGTGCTAAAGGCTTAATTCTAATGCCTTATGCTAAGCACCACTTCTTAATATTTGCCTTAATAGAGAAGATCTCGTTATTAGATTTAATTACTTTTACCATAACATTGTATTATACTTTTATAAATAGTATAAAGGTGCTAAGTTGCTTAATAATAGATCGTGCTAGGCGATTATCCTTAAAGTAGAAGTCTTATGCAAAGCTAAAGAATTAATTAGTAATTAGTATTTAGCTCTTTTCTCTTGTTGAGCTATCTGCTTCGTAGTCGTGAAAATTAATTATGACTCGCTTACTAGGGCCTTTAGTTAGGTCTCTAGCTTGCCGGCGTATTTGCTATTTTAGTTTTACTTTACCGCAGGCGTTACACTTAATAGTAGATAAGCCTTTAATCTTTACTCCCTTAGATTACTGTACGAGATGTTTAAGAGCCTAAGGGCCTAGATAGCCTAATTATTAGTGCTAGGTTAATGTATCTACCTTTTGCGGTCTTTGTTTAGTGCGTGTATTAGTCTTGTGGGTGGCATGCGTAGCTTTAGTAGGAGTACCACCTACTAGCCTTGTCCTGTGTTCTAGCACCCACTGTCTATGTAACTCTTAAAGTTCTGCTAGTATAGTATTATCTCTTCTCTTTAGAGTCGTTAGGTCTGCCCTTATGTCCCACCAAAGGCCTTGCCTCCGGAGTAATTGGAACAATACAAGGTTGTAGAGTAGGTTAGGGTAATAGGCAATATTATTTAGCTATATTATTTAATTACTACTTACACTTTGTACGTTAAGATAGACGCTCTTATATCCTTTAATCTATATTTGCGTATTCCCTGCCTATATGAAGTCTCCTGGCGCCGGTGGCTGGTAGGAGACAAAGCGATTAATATCGTTAAAGATATAGTAAGTTATACCTAAATTAAGTATGGCTAAGCATCGTAATAGGTACGTGTTTAGGTTAGTATAGACGGATGCGGCTTTAAAGCTTGCTAGGATTTTAGTAATCTTGCGTCTATTTAGTCACTTATTATTAGCCTTAGTAATTCGAGTTGGAGTGGGAGTATGCGATGATTTAATTTTAGGTGTTTAAGACTTTAGTCTTTTTACTATTCTTAACTTCTCTTAAAAGTTAGTATTATATTCTAGCCTAAGCTTAACTAGCTTTACTATAAGAGGGTTTACTCTAAACTAGTCTAGCTGCTTGTCTAAAAAGGCATAGAAATAGTCTTAAAGACTATAGCGTAGTTTATAAGCAGGGTAATAATTACTACTAACTACTATTAGCTTAAGGCTTTAAGGCGACTGCTTAGATTTAGTATATTAACTATTATTTCGTTGTTTATAATTCTAAGGTCTTCCCTAACTTTTAGATAATGCTACTTTATCTACAAGAGAGGCGTCCCTGTCTATAGCCTAGGTGGATTTACCACCGTTAGCGAGAGATAAACCTATAATAGTAAAAGCGCCCTTTTATTTGCCCTTAATTAGGTGCTGCAGGATTATGTAGTCTTAGAAGAGTTTTATTATATTCTTTTATAAGATAGCTGCATCTCTGCTTCTATGTTGCTAGAAGGTCGTTACCTATATAGGTGCGACATAGATAACTACCTTTATAAAGTTTTCTTTAACTAAGTCTAGCCTTTAAAGCTTTAAGACCTAATTAGTTTCTGCTTCTATAGCTGCATGATCGTACTTAGATAGCTATATAGCCTATAATCTGGCTATTCTTATTAGCTTAAGGGCTTCTTGGTATCTTGCCCTTGCTTATCGATGTTTGTCTTAATAGTTAACCCTAACTATAATCGTGAGGTTATTGATCTATTACTTTATTGTACCTCCAGGGATGTAGCAGTTACTCTATAGGTGTACGGAGATTATTAATTAGAGAAAAGTGACTACTTTATCAAAATCTGCCTCTTATTCTTAGTAGTCTTAGTCTATAATCTTATAGATCTCGAGCCGTTCTTTATAATAGTCGCTATTATCTTTGTATGCTTTCGCACCTGCCGTTAATAGATAGGATGGTAATATTGGCACGTTATTCGGGTTCGCGGTTATGTAGGCGGCGCTTGATTGGTAGTTACTTATTAGCGGCGGCACCGGCATCGCGGGTTTCTGTTTTGGTTTATCTATTAGCGCTGGGTCAATAATATTCTAGACCTTTAGGAATTGGCATCTTGTTTTAAGCTGTTTTAGCCATGGCGTGTAATTTGTGTAATTGGTCAGGATAACTATAGGATCTCTAAGGGTCGATAGAGCTATTATGATTGGCTTAATTAAGGCAGTATTGGTTAAGGCAGTGAGACTCTTAATTGTTAGATTAAAGGGTATTTTTAATAAAATAGAAAAGTAATTAATTCTTCTTCTTTATGTGTCTTTGTAAGAATGTAAGGCTCTTTTATCCTTATGTCTCACGTTAAGACGCTAATCTATTTCTGTTGAGTAAGAAGAGTCGCCCTTTGTCCTGCCTAGAATCGTGCGGATGAACTAGACTGCTGGCAAAGTCTCTTTATATAGGGTTGCGCCAGCTACCTTCGTGTGTGTAAGGGGCCATGTAATTAGACACACCCTCTTAGCTTGGGCTTATCCTTAAGCTGGAGACCATTTGTTAGTGATTAGATAGTCTTATCTTAGTTTAATCTTAAAGGCCTCTATCCTTTGCTCTAGCTTAAGTAGATTAACTTCTTTATTTATAATTATGTCCTTAATCTCTATAAGTCTTAATTTATCTAGGAACTTGCTCTACTTGTTAGCTAGCAAAGTCTTTGTAAGTCTATCCGCAACCATATCCTCTAATCGTTAATAGTCTACCTTAATTATCCTAAATGCGACTTCTTATCTTAGCTAGTAATTATAGATATTAACATAACGAAGCTTCGTCTGCAGCTTAGTGATCTCTTTAGTAATAAGTCAGATTATTTGCTAGTTATCGTAATTAATTATGATAAGGGAATCGCTAAGGTTAATCTTTAGCTCCTTTAGTAATTAGGATGTGAATAGAGCCTCCTTCGCCACCTATAATAGTGCTAGTAATTCGGCTTTAGTTGTTAATATAGTAACTGTGTCCTGCTTGTTTGCTTTCCAGGTAATTAGGCCGCTAAATAGTTTAATAATGTATTCTTGCGAGCTCTTGCGATTAAGCGTATTATTAGCAAAAGACGCGTTACTCGCCACTTCTAAAGTATCTGCACCCCCAAGCTAAAGGCCTAATAATCTGGTATTAGTAAGGTAGAGGAGAACTCGATTAGTAGCTGCTTGGTGCTCTTTGCCTAGGTTAGATAGGAATCGTAATAATTAGGAGCTTGTAAAGGTAATATCTAGTCGCGTAGTTACTGTAGCGTAGAGAATTAATCCTATCTTTTACTAATATTAATTAACTTTAGCCTTGCTGGCGAGCCCTAAGCGTGGGAGTAGTTTAACTACTACTATTAGGGTATCGTGGCAAATCTTATAGTAATTAATAAGGCGCGATATTTTGTTAATATATAAGGCTTGTAAAAGCTAAACCTTTCTATTTAGGCGATCTCTAATAATTTTAATCCCTAGGAACCACTGCAGATCTTTCCCCTTAGTAAGGGAGAACTTAGTACTTATTTTTACTATAGCTCCTTTAGCTACGTGCTCTTAATTCTTGTGGTAGGCGATAATTAGGTTGTCTACGTAAAAGAAAAGAATAAGGCTATCTTTAATAAGATAATATAGCTTATAGGGGACTATAGTAAAGCCCATGTTGCGAAGCGTAGATGTGAACTCCCTTTACCATAGTAATAGAGAGATACGTAATCCATAGAGCGCCTTATGTAATTACAGGACTGTGCCTACTCGCGTATATCCGCGGGGCATCCTCATGTAGATCTCTCTATCGAGCTTTGCATGTACGAAGGCGTTCGTGACGTCGTATTAAATTAGTTCTAGGTTAAATCGTGCAGCTATTGCCATGAGCATGCGAAATAATCGTCCTGCTAGCGTTGCGGCATAGGTTTCTTATAAGTTAAGGTACTGCTATTAATCGCCTTGCACTACTAATCTTGCCTTATATTTCTATAATTAATAGTGCTTATTAAACTTATAGGTATATACCCACATGTAGTTAAGAATCTAATAACCTAATGCTCTTATTAGAGCTGCTATAACCTTACTTTAGGACTTTATTTCCTTATAGCTCTAGAGATAAGATCGCTCGGCTTCCTTCTACATATTATAGAGTGGGTGATCCTCGAGCTTGCTTTGACATGTAGGTAGCTCTAGGAGTACACTTCGATGTAGTTTCTTGCCTAATATAATTATTCGTTAAAGCTGCGCCTTATCAAGAGCCTTGCCCTTATATTTACCGCTACTACTGGCTTTAGTGCCTGCCATAAAGGCTACGGCTTATAGGCTTGTTTGTAACTGCCTTGTTTACACTACTAGTAATAGTTTAAGCTAATTATCTCCTACTATTAATTGTGCAAGGAGTGTTACTAGTAGCGGCGTTAAGGGAGGCGTTAGATATTTGTACCTAGCTTTCCTGCCTTACCTATACTTAGGAGCTCCTTTAACCTCTTCCTCTAACGCTTTACTAATTATCTTATCTTTAAAGAAGGACTTGGTGGCTTGCTCTTGTTAAGGTAAGGGAGGTAACTTTACTAATTATACCTAGGCTACTATTTCTTCTAATATACTATGCATGAGGTTGTCTATTAGGTCTTTAGTTTTGCCTGAGAATATAGTATCCTCGTCGAATATTACGTCGCGAGTACTAATTGTCTTTGCTAGGGAGGGGATCCATATCCTCTAGATATTAATTAATCTATAGCTAACTAGATAGCCTATCTAAGCTTTAGGGTCTAGCTATTAGAGCTTGCTCTTGCCACGTTTAGTGTTATTAGTTATGGCGAAGGCTTTATAGCTATAGGCTTTTAAGTAAGCTTAATTAGGCTTCTTTAATTAAGTGACAACGCCATTCTAAAAAGCTACTATCGTAAAGAACACTTCGTATGGTGATCGCCATTAATTAGCGTAGTTTAGGGTTTAATTATAGAGGTAGACTGCAGCTTAGGTAATCTTAGGCTATATCTACTAGGGTAGGTTAGAGTTAAGTTGCATCGCACGCGCTTTCTCCTTAATTACACCCCCTAAGCGTTTAGCCCCTCTATTTTATGCTTAAGTATTAGGTGCTAAAGGCTTAATTCTAATGCCTTATGCTAAGCACCACTTCTTAATGTCTACCTTAATAGAGAAGATCTTGTTATTAGATTTAATTACTTTCACTATAATATTGTATTATACTCTTATAAATAGTATAAAGGTGCTAAGTTGCTTAATAATAGATCGTGCTAGGCAATTATCCTTAAAGTAGAAGTCCTATGCGAAGCTAGAGAATTAATTAGTAATTAGTATTTAGCTCTTCTCTCTTGTTAAGCTATCTACTTCGTAGTCGTAAAAATCGATTGCGACTCGCTTACTAGGGCCTTTAGTTAGGTCTCTAGCTTGCTGGCGTATTTACTGTTTTAGTTTTACTTTGCCGCAGGTGTCACACTTAATAGTAGGTAGGCCTTTAATCTTTACTCCCTTAGATTGCTATACGAGATGTTCGAGAGCCTAAGGGCCTAGATAGCCTAATTATTAGTGCTAGGTTAATATATTTACCTTTTACGGTCTTTATTTAGTGCGTGTGTTAGTCTTATAGGTGGCATGCGCAGCTTTAGTAGGAGTACCACCTATTAGTCTTATCCTGTGTTCTAGCACCTACTATCCATATAACTCTTAAAGTTCTACTAGTACAGTATTATCTCTTCTCTTTAAAGTCGTTAGGTCTGCCCTTATGTCCCACTAAAGGCCTTGCCTCTAGAGTAATTAGAACGATATAAGGTTGCAGAGCAGGTTAGGGCAATAGGCGACATTATTTAGCTATATTATTTAATTACTACTTATACTTTATACGTTAAGATAGACGCTCTTGTATCCTTTAATCTATATTTGCGTATTCCCTGCCTATATGAAGTCTCCCGGCGCCGGTGGCTGGTAGGAGACAAAGCGATTGATGTCGTTAAAGATATAGCAAGTTATGCCTAAATTAAGTATAGCTAAGCATCGTAATAGGTACGTGTTTAGGTTAGTGTAGACGGATGTGGCTTTAAAGCTTGCTAGGATTTTAGTAATCTTGCGTCTATCTAGTTACTTATTATTAGCCTTAGTAATTCGAGTTAGAGTGGGAGTATACGATAATTTAATTCTAGGTGTTTAAGACTTTAGTCTTTTTACTATTCTTAACTTCTCTTAGAAGTTGGTATTATGTTCTAGCCTAAGCTTAACTAGCTTTACTATAAGAGGGTTCGCTCTAAACTAGTCTAGCTACTTGTTTAGAAAGGCATAGAAACAGTCTTAAAGACTATAGCGTAGTTTATAAGCAAGGTAATAATTACTACTAACTACTATTAGCTTAAGGCTTTAAGGCGACTGCTTAGATTTAGTACGTTAACTATTATTTTATTATTTATAATTCTAAGATCTTCCCTAACTTTTAGATAATGCTGCTTTATCCATAAGAGAGGCGTCCCTGTCTGTAGCCTAGGTGGATTTACCACCGTTAGCGAGAGATAAACCTGTAATAGTAAAAGCGCCCTTTTATTTGCCCTTAATTAGGTGCTGCAGGATTATATAGTCTTAAAAGAGTTTTATTATATTCTTTTGTAAGATAGCTGTATCTCTGCTTCTATGTTACTAGAAGGTCGTTACCTATATAGGTGCGACATAGATAACTACCTTCATGAAGTCTTCTTTAACTAAGTCTAGCCTTTAAAGCTCTAGGACCTAATTAGTCTTTACTTCTGTGGCTACATGATCGTACTTAGATAGCTATGTAGCCTATAATCTAGCTATTCTTATTAGCTTAAGGGCTTTTTAGTATCTTGCCCTTGCTTATCGATGTTCGTCTTAATAGTTAACCCTAACTATAATCGTGAGGTTATTAATCTATTGCTTTATTATACTTCTAGGGATGCAGCAGTTACTCTGCAGGTGTACGGAGATTATTAATTAGAGAAAGGTAACTACCTTATTAAGGTCTGCCTCTTATTCTTGGTAGTCTCGGTCTGTAATCTTATAGATCTCGAGCTGTTCTTTATAATAGTTGCTATTATCTTTATATACTTTCGCACTTGCCGTTGATAGATAGGATGATAATATTAGCACGTTATTTGGGTTCGCGGTCATGTAGGCGGCGCTTGATTAGTAGTTGCTTATTAGCGGTGGCACCGGCATCGCGGGTTTCTGTTTTGGTTTATCTATTAGCGCTGGGTTAATAATATTCTAGACCTTTAGGAATTAGCATCTTGTTTTAAGCTGTTTTAGCCATGGCGTGTAATTTGTGTAATTGGTTAGGATAACTGTAGGATCTCTAAGGGTCGATAGAGCTATTGTGATTGGCTTAATTAAGGCAGTATCAGTTAAGGTAGTAAGACTCTTAATTGTTAGATTAAAGGGTGTTTTTAATAAGATAGAAAAGTAATTAATTCTTCTTCTTTATGTGTCTTTGCAAGAATGTAAGGCTCTTTTATTCTTACGTCTTACGTTAAGACGCTAATCTATTTCCGTTAAGTAAGGAGAGTCGCCCTTTATCCCGCCCAGAATCGTGCGGATGAACTGGACTGCTGGCAAAGTCTCTTTGTGTAGGGTTGCGCCAGCTACCTTCGTGTGTGCAAGGGGCCATGTAATCAGACATCTTAACACCAAATCTAAGCTCTACGCGTCAGATTTAAGCTTTAAAATCAAGTTTAGCCTCAAAATCAAGTTAATATGCGTCAAGAACCTCAGAATTTCGACTTTGTATGGTGATTACTATGGGAGAACAAAATTTGGCGGTTGTGCTTACATAAACCGATCACGAATTAGCTCGCCACCTGGTGGGGCACGTGACTGCTTAGTTAATCAGTGGTACTGAGCAACTAAGCACGCAAGTATATATGTACACAGGACAGTTTCCTTTGTTATGCTCCTTGTAGTCAACTCACATATCTTCTGTGCGAGTACGTTCTCCTATACAGACTAATAGTTATCTTACTCTGTTATAAGATTAGATTGTCTAGCCTCGCGCTAAGTGTCGCATCAACTTGAACCACTAAATAATCCGTGAAGCACCACGATACCTTACCGCCCTAACCCGGATCGGAACAAGGTGTGAGCGCCTCATAACACTACCTAGATAACGCAGTACTTATTAAAAAGAAATATTTTTTCTCTATCTACTTTATAGCTAGAGAGAAAGTAATTACTAAAAGAGTTATATAAGTAAGATAGGCTACTATAGGTATTTATTTATTAAATATTAAGTAAGTAGTTAACTTATTAAAAGTAACTTAAAGGCCTATTACGCTACTATGCTAAAAATAGCTTTAATTATATACTAAAAGCTACCCCTCTACTCCTTATAGCTCTTATAAGAATAAAAAAGTAAGTTATAAAGCTTATTAGCTCTTCTATAAAGCCGACAAGATAATTATATTTATAAACGTATAAATAATAGAGCTTAAAGTAAAGAATAAAAGACTTTATAGTTAACTTAAGGCTCTTAAGCCTTAGTAGCTATAAAATAGAGTTTATATAGACCTAAATTAATACTTCATAAATATAATTATAATTTTAATAGTAAAGCAGGCGTCTAATCTTTTAGCCTTATAAAATAATAGTTAAGTAGTAAAAAAAGAAGCTAAAAGAATAGTAGTTAAAGTAAAAGTTAAAACTTTTTAATCTTTATATATAAAGTAGTAATTATAACTAGGTTAACAAAATAAACACGATTTTTTCTAAGGGGTGGCCAATTTGGTGGGTGATCGGGATCCCAGTCAGCTAGCTTATGCACCTTGACCCGTCGCATTGGTCAACGCCTACCAACGCGCCATTGGCCAATCGATGCACTCGGGGCAGCAAGGAACTAAATCATCCAAGACACATGATCTGCCATCATGGGCACCACGCAGAGTGGTCAAGATGAAACTGAAGAATTGATTACTGGCTGATTGTGGGATATATCGCTGATGGTCATGAACTCGTATTAGACTCCTCCCCATGAACATACAGACTGACGCTAGAAGACTTGACCCCAATGCTAAATAACGCTAGACAAGATGCCATACCCGTACGTAGCTCTGGTGCAGCTCCTCAGTCCCCATTCTCATTACCCCCATCATATACTCGCGTTACAAGGCCATACCGAACAGGGCCATCATACCGCCTGCAAGGACGGGAGCACCCAAGTTCTGGGCAAGGCGGATGGCAGCGCCGGGGCTATGGGTGGGAGTGCTGCCACCAGTGGCAGAGGGTGTCTCCTCGCTGCTGCTGCCGGAACCGGACGAGCCGCCGGTGGGACGGGGTGTTGAGGACGAGGCGGCCGAGGACGTCTCCGAAGCATCTTGTGTGGTTTTGTTGCCGCACCGCTCCTGCATGATGGTGTCGCACGAGAATTGCAGCGATTCGCTTCCCTCGTTGGTCTGCTGGTCGATGGTGGCGTTGGTGCACAGAGAGAACCAGAAGCGGCACATCTGACCAGGAACCGACTGCTGGTACTCGCTCATGTCGGGTTCGGTTCCGTTGCGGCACTTGCACGTGAACGTGAGGTCGTTCTGTGAGCACACGTCAGCAAGGGTGCAAGAACAAGCACAGGCGCATACGTACGTCGTCACAGTTGTTGCCACCAGCGGCGATCTGACCCTGTCCACCGCAGATTTCCGGGCACGTGTTTTGCTGAGCATTGCACCAAGTCGAGCGCTGGTTCTGGGGGACCCGGTTGGCGTCGACTTTGCAGCACGGCTGAATGCCATTGGGCAATTGGAGGTTGCTGGTGCTGTTCTGAGCAGCGACGAGGCCGGAGAAGACCGCAGAGGCGGCGAGAAGTGTTGTGTACAGCATCGTGGACGGCGCTGGAAGTATCAATGTCTGCAGGGCCCGTCACGTTAGCCACGAAGAGCAAAAGGATGCAATTGACGTCGCAAAGCTAGCAGGAACGAGCTTACAGCGTGTGGTGATGCTTGGGGATGGGCGGTCGACAGGGCAAAAGAGGTCGGGTTGGCTAGGGCAACGCACGGCTTTAAATGGTCCCAAGGTTGTTGTGAGACGAGGGCGGAAGGTGCGCCGCTCCCTGGTCGAGGTAATCACAAAGGTACCAACGCAGCTAGCGCCGCCTGGGCCGCAGCTGCTTTCAACCGCCACACAGACTGCCCCGAGGCCTGCCCCTTCCATCTGCTCCAAACCGCCCACGGCCCAACAAGATAGTGAACGGAGCGAGATTACTGCAATTTCAGAGTTTCGCCGTGCGAGGCTGCCTTTTTTTTTTTTTTTTTTTTTTCGCTGCTGCTGCTGCCGCTGCCGCTGTCGCTGCGAGATGCGCCTGGCTGCGCCTGGCTGCGCATCGCCGTGTGGCATCCAATGTTTCAGCGCGTCTCTCAGACCGGCCACGCAACGGATTTAGTGCCGGCCACGCCAGGAATGTCTCTTCGCCATGGGCCCACTGTTTACCAGCGCACCGTGGTTGGCAGTCTGCATTCCACCACAGAAGCTACTGATTGATTCATACATGAACATAGCATTTGCCCTCATGAAACCCGCCAGAGAAGCGCTTGCGCTTGAACGCACATGACTTGTTCTACTGATTGATTGTCCATGACAGACTCCTCCCGTCACTGCGTCATCGCCCTCACACACCACCCGAAATGGTCTGTTTACCAAGTTTGCCCGGGAAACCCCAGGAGCTGGCACCTCTTGGTGATCCGCAGACCAAGACGCCAACGGGCCGAGGAGCTGTTGCAGCTCACTTGCATATCATTGCGGGGCTTGTGCATTGGGAACGACCTGTCGCACTATACAGCGCGCGACAGTCCAAGATGCTGCAGTCCAGCCACATCTAGGAATAACCGATATGCCATTACCTCAACACTGCGAGTACAACGGCGCATCCGACCTCTGCACCACTACAACCGTCGGGAGCGACTGCCGCACAATCTCGCCCAAAGCTGTTTGCCTTATTGGGCCTAGTCGTACACTGAATCAATACTCGTTAGCTCTGCACCACCAAGCCATATTCAAATCCCGCACAGTAACTGCCAATGAGCTCCGAGTCTCTGCATCTCTTCCGTACCGTCTGATCCGTATGGACAACTATGGAATGCCATCGCTGATGGCCCATTTAGCATTGTGGCGCGCGTGTAGAAGAACCAAGCGAATAGTCCAGCAAGTGCGAGGGTAAAAGCCAGCATGCGTACTCGGCCTGCAACACCCATGTTTACCTACGTTATCTGTTTTCCCTCTCAAAGCTTGAGCAGACACCTTCACTGCTCTTCAACTTCAGCGAATGTCCACCATACGTCCTCGTCAGCCGTATGCGCTCCACATTCCTTGGGTCATGATGTCACGACAATCGGGCATTGGAGAGTTTAAATCAACCTCCACATGGACCTAGTCCGACCACCACGTCAATTTTGCTTTCAGGTCACCACTGCTCACGCCCAGCACTGCTTTACTATTTCCACATGGACACCAACTACTTTGTATGTACGCTTGGTCCAGCCTCGACGCTGAACACAGAATCAAAACCATATCACACCATTAGCGAGTTCCTAGCATATCAATCAGGGAGCTGCGGCTCCAAACCAGCGGTTGGTTTTCCATTGCCACGGGCTCAAGATGGATGGACGCATGAACTTCTCACCTTCAGTGATGTTTTCACGGGAACGCAGGTCTTCGCAGAAAGACTATCGACATATTTCGACGGTGGAGCAGTTCCGCAAACAGTGGCTCTCATGGCTCACAGCTCCCCTGAGTTCCTTTTTACGTGGCTTGGTTTGATGTATTTAGGCCATTCTGTTCTCCTACTTGCACCGCAATGCCAGCCAGGCGCCATCTTGCATCTTTGCAGAGCATGTAACGTGGCATTATTTTTCCACAATACCACTCATGCTCAACGCGCAGCCGAGACAGAGAAGCTTCTAATAAACGACAAGAGCACTGTATTTTCCATTGGGCAAATACCACTGAGTGAAGACGAGGACATCTTCGAGGTCATCCACCAATCACAGCCTGAGCGTGCGCCAGCCTCCGGCGTGCACTGGTCTGATGTGGCCTATCTTTACCATACCTCAGGCACGTCATCTGGTCTACCGAAGCCAATACCGCAGAGCCACCGCAGTGCCATCGGAGTTCTCCCGCACTTACCTAGCTCGACCCCGAAAGCCACCTTCACAACAACGCCGCTGTACCAAGGAGGTATCGCTGATGCTTTCCGGTCGTGGACGAGCGACTCTCCAATCTAGTTGTTCCCCGGCAAGGATGTATCCATCACTGCTCGCAACATTTGTAAATGCGTGGATGCAGCCAACGCAAGCGCTGCGAACACACAACAACCCACGGTCAAATATTTCTCCTCGGTGCCCTATGTATTGCAGATGATGGAGGCTGACGAGAAAGGCTTGGAGCTACTGAAAAGCATGGATATTGTGGGCGTAGGAGGGGCCGCATTGCCAGTCGAAGTGGGAAATCGTCTAGTCGGCAACAAAATACACCACATCTCGAGGTTTGGTAGTGCTGAATGTGGATATCTACTCTCGTCATATAGAGACTTCGCTACAGACATAGAATGGCAGTATCTGCGGAATCACAACCCCACTGAGCTTCTAGATTTCGAGCCCCGTGAGGATGGTTTGGCAGAGTTGGTTGTGATGCCTGGGTGGCCACATATGGTAGGGGCTCGTGTTCATGTGGGTTGACTTCAATTGATAATGTGCAGGCTAAGAAAAATCGAGATGATGGTTCTTTTGCAACTGCAGATCTCTTTGAGAGGCATTCGAGGTTTGAAAACGTGTGGCTTTATCATTCAAGAGCTGATTCCCAGCTTACCCTCATAACCGGCAAGAAGTTCGACCCAGCGCCACTCGAGGCTGCCATTGCAACTTCAGAGCATCTAGACGATGTCTTGATATTCGGAGACGGGTGTCCTTACCCAGGTGCTTTACTTTTACGTTCGGAGAATTCGAGCAGCATTTCAGACGTGGACTTATTAAAAGTTATATGGCCACAGGTAGAGAAATTGAACAAGGAGAGCCAAAGCCATGCTCGCATACCGCAGCACATGCTTGTACCTGTCGTACATCAAGATGAACCGCTGCAAAAGAGCAGTAAAGGAACTATCATGAGGAAGACTGCTGAAGCAAGATTTGCAATGTATCTTGGCGCTGCCTACGACAATAAACAAAACCAGGACGCGAAGAATGTCAGTGATGAGGAGATACCACAGTATCTCGCCACGCTGGTGCAATCGATCATACAAACTCCAGAGCTTCCAGCGCATGATATCGATCTGTTTTCCTACGGTGTCGACTCTATCGCCTGCATGCGTTTACGAAACTACCTACGCCAACTTACGCCGAATTATACCAAAGAATTACCTCTAAGTGTTGTAGAGGATTGTGCCACCATCGGGGATCTTAGCAGCTACATCATCCAAAAGCGCCACGGAGAGGCCGACGCCAATGTCGAAGACGAGAAGCAACTGATGCTCGACCTTGTCAAAGCATACGGCGATTTCAGCAAGAACACGTCACACTCGCAGCTACAGACTGACGGTCAGGCAAAGAACAGCAGCGGAGGCGAGGTTGTTCTTCTCACCGGTGCCACGGGTGCTATCGGCGCGCACATTCTCTCCCTCCTCCGCTGCCCAGACTCAGTCTCTGTAATATACTGCCTCGTCCGCGGCGCCGACTCCACAGCCGCCAAAGAGCGCGTCAGCAAAGCCCTCTTCCAGCGCGGCTTACCCTCGCTCACATCGCATTCCAAAAACAACAACAAAATCCACATCATTCCGGCTCAATTGAGCGAGCCACGACTAGGCCTGACGACGAAACCTACAACCACCTTGCTGCAAACATCACGTCTATTCTCCACATCGCCTGGACCGTCAACTTCCGCCTCAAACTCCGCTCCTTCGCCAAAGACAACATAGCCGGCGTGCGCCACCTGCTCGACCTGGCGCTCGTCCATCCCCGCGCCTCGCCTCCACGCTTCGCATACTGTTCTTCCACCGCCGCAACCATCAACGGTGCCCCCGATGCTTCAGGCCGCCTGCCCGAGCGCATACCCACGGATCCCGCATCTGCGAGCCCCCTAGGCTACTCCCGCTCGAAGTGGGTCGCGGAGCACATCTGCCTCGCCGCACACCACCACACGGCGCTTCGAGACCGCATATTCGTCGTGAGGGTGGGCCAGCTATCAGGGGACTCTGAGATGGGCGTGTGGAATGCGAAGGAGGCGTGGCCCATGATGCTGAGCACTGTGGCGCTCACGAGGCGTCTTCCTGATTTGGGCGACGAGCCGCTGGATTGGGTGCCCGTGGATGTGGCGGCGCGCGCGTTTTTGCAGACGTCCGCCGCGGGGCGTGTTTCTCCTTTCAACAAACGCGGAAATGGAAATGGGAACGGTAATGGGAATGGGCATGGGAGTACAAACGGAGAGCTGCCCGTATACCACGTTGTGAATCCGCACTTGTCACCCACCTGGCGCGACCTGCTCGCCTGGCTCGGTAAGAAAGCCTCGTTCGAAATCGTCCCTCCGGCAGAGTGGGTGCGCCGACTAGAACAGTGTGAGGCGGACGGGCATTCTAGCATGAAGCTTCTGGGGTTGTGGAAGGAGGCGTACGGTAAGGATGCGTCGACGGGAGCGCAGGATGCAGAGGGTACGGGCGCAAAGTTCTCGATTGAGCAGACGGAAAAGCAGGTCGAGGCGATAAGGGGATTACGGCCTCTGGATGAGCGATATGTTGGGCGTGTTTGGGACTGGGTGGTGGCGAATGTGCGGTGAAGGGACGGGTATGTGGCTTGTTGTCCGTCTGGAAGATCTGGACTGGATCGTTCATGTACAAGGGGTGGACTGGGACGTATCTACCATGGAATCACGTTGAGATATAGCGGAGCGCAGATAGTGAGCTTTGTTAACGATTTAGAGTTACGCAGTAATTCGAGACTGTTTGATATTTACATCCGTAAGCCACAGTTCCTATCATTACCTTGCCTATTGACTCGACGACCTATGTTGAATTAGGAGGGATAATACTGGCTATTGTATGGATAAGCTCAGTTATAGAGCCTACGATATAGCCTGCCAGGAGTTAAGTGTGCCACTGACACGCACAGATAAAGGGCAAATTGCTAATACGCTGAGGGCACATTTGTCGAACATTATAAAAGTAATTCGTAATGTAGAAGAATACATGGAATGCAGCAAATTCCATACCGAACAAGGTACTCGTTCTCTAGACCGCGGAACTCACATCCTTGGATTCCATCTAGCCGACTGCATACGCATAACTAAATTACTCCTAATACTAAAAGACAAGCCTACGCCCCTGGAATTAAATAGACAAAGGGAAAGTAAAAGGAAGGGTAGATTGCCACGGCACACGCACGCCTACGCCCTCCTCACCCAAGCAAGCGCTCCAAATCCGCTAAGCCTGCCCTCCTCGCCCAAGCAAGCGCTCCAAATCCGCTAAGCCTGCCGCCCTCCTCGTCCCCTTCTTCCCCACATCTTTCTCCGCAAACGCCATCCTCATCAACTTCCTCTTCCTTTCCTGAATCTCCAACACATTCTCCTCGATACTGTCTTCGACGACCAGCCTAAACACTGTAGTCTCACGCTTCTGACCGAGCCGGTGTACGCGATCCACAGCCTGGTCTTCGATGGCAGGTGCCCACCAGGAGTCGCTGAGGATGACCTGGTTCGCCGCGACGAGGTTGAGGCCGACAGAGCACACAGAGAGGGAAGCGAGCATGATAGTGCATTTTGGCGAGGAGTCAAAAGTTTCGAGGGCGGCGTCACGGGCGGTGGCTGGCATGGTGCCGTCAATGCGAGTGTATTTGAGGCCTGCGGCGCGAAGGTGCGGTTCCAGGAGGGACAAAAAGGTAGTCCATTGGCTGAATATGATTGTCTTGTTTGCAGAGTCCTTGGCGGAGGCTTTGAGAATGCTCATCAGAGCCATGACTTTGCTGGAGGCGTTGTTCTCGAGAGATTCTTTATCTGCAAGCTCCTCTTGATTTGAGGTAGCCGCTGCGGCGAGCTCCTTTGCGGGCTTCACTGTTGTTGTTTCGAGCGATTCCAGCTTTGCGCGGCACATTGGGCACTTATGTTGGGCTCGTATGACGGTGTCGATGCAAGCCGTGCAAAAGATGTGTGCACATTTGGTAATGACTGGCTCTTTGAGCGTATCCAGGCAAATTGGACAGTCTTCTTGAGAATCAATGGAGAGTTGGAGCATCCTCTGCAGGGCAAGTTTGTTCTCTTTGGTGAGGTCGACCATGCCTTCTGCTTCCAGCTGCTTCATGATGGAATCAATGCGCTCTTCACTTATCATCTTCCAGTGGTTGCACAGCTGACGCATGCGGAGCAGGGCCTCGAGGAGGTGGCGATATGTGTCTGTAGCCGTCTTGTGCCCGGCTTGCTTGATGTACAGGTCGAGCGTTCCTTTGGCCTGAGCATCAAATGCCTCGTACTTCTCCTTTTCATGCGGCAACAGTTGGACCTTGTATTTGTACTCGGTAAGTTTCGGAAGACGGAGGTCGATGAAGGCCATCTCTTTCCTGCGGCGGAGGCAGATACCGGCCATGAGCATTTGCAGGGCCCGATTGCCAGAAACATCTCCTTGCATGACTGGACGCATGATGGCAGCATGGAAGATTTCTAGGCTGTCCAAACCACCAGATAGACGAAGGAAACGAATTAAAGAGAACAAATCCTTCAGGTTGTTGATGATGGGTGTACCCGTGAGTGCCCATCGTGACTGCGCCATGAGGTTCGTCACGGCAACCGTCTTCTTCGCCTTTGGGTTCCTGATGTTATGTCCCTCGTCGAGGATTATCCGGCGCCACTTGAGAGAAAACACTCCCGATTTTCGGGGAAGCGTAGCTGACTTCTGCGAATGCCATTCTGTAGACACGCTTTCGTAGGTGCTGATGACAACGTCAAAATTAGCAATCGACTTGGGCGTGATCGGCTCCTTGCGATTCCCGTGGTAAAACATGACGCGCATAGCGTATTGGTCCTTGATATGCTTTTTGATCTGCGTGCTCCAATTGCTCATTACGCTCACGGGAGCGAGAATAAGCGTTGCGTTGCACGCATCAGGCGCCTGCCGACCAAGCTGACGATCTGCCATGATGAGTGAGATAATCTGGATCGTCTTTCCCAGACCCATGTCATCGGCCAAAATGCCTCCGCTGGCAAGAGCAGGACTTTTCACCGAGAACTTGGTGGCAAGATTAGTGTAAGTGTCGACCACGGTAGGATGGCGTTGCCAAAGCTGTACGACGTCTTTGGAGCCTCGAGCGGGTAACTGGGGACTCTCTTTCTCGAGCAGCCAGTGCAGACCTTGGAGTTGGAAGTCGTGTAGCTCGGTGGAAAGAGCGTCGGGTTGGGCAGCTTTCGGCATTGCGGCCTAGGGCTGTCAGCGCTTTACTATGACCCTTGTGCACAGAACTCACAAGATCCGACTCCTTGATGCCAAACTCTTCCACAAGTTGCTCGGCGTTCCTTGGATTGAATTGTGCACTGGCACCGATAATGTCATCGAGGCTCGGTCCAGTTTCCACACTCGGCGATGGCCCGGCCGCATACTGTGCCAGGCCATCTTCATATTGCTGGCCGACACCGGCCCCGATAATGGCGCCGCTTTTTTTGCTCTTCTTCGCATTCTTAGCAGCCTGTGCAGCGAGATTCTGTCTTTGCTGCTCCTGTCTTTGCCTTTGCATAGCATCGTTCCAAGTCGACGCGGGGAATCCAGCCCCCTTCATACGTTGCTGGAGATTTGCTCGATCTTCGGGATCACTAGGACCGTAAAGACGAAGCGTAAGGGGACACTCGTAGTATTCTTTACGTCCGGCGATGGTCGATTCCACGATGAGCGTGCGGTTATCCATGAAGGGGGCAAGTTTGGCTGCAACCACCCGGGGGATGTGTCCGATCTGCACGTGATTCACGTTGAGGACTTGAATCGCGTTCCCTGGTAGCGCGTTGGTACCCTCAGGTAGGGGGTCGGACTCGATACGAAGGACTTACTATCGTATTGGTTGTGTGGTTCACGGCGAGGAATCGCAATCTCTCCTACAGTCGCATGTCCGTCGTAGTACCTCACTCCGACGATCTTCGTGTCCCAGACCCCGTACAAGACGTAACTCATATCGGTGTCACCAAAGCTCTGGCTTGATTCCTGCACCTCTTGCGATGCATCATCATAGTCATCATCATCCTGGTCATCAATGACAACTGGATCATGCCGAGAGGAACCAGATTGTGTGTGAGCAGATTGGGAATAGCTTGTACGTGCCGACTTGGATCCGCGTTGCGATGAGGCTTGCGACGAGTGGGTGCGCGAAGACGACGCGCCTTGAGAGGTGTGCCCGTAATTGTTGGAGTGCGGCCGCTTTCGCCCCGCCATAGTTGTTGCTTCTACAGTCGATACGAAGCGAGTGGGAAGGGGCAGACAAAGCGGGGAGGAAGGCTATCGATTGTTTGGTAGGGTTTGGCAATCTGTTTCAGATAAGTGACCCGGAGCTTTCAGAGACTTTCGACTGTTGGGACAATAAAACGCGCTAAGACACGACATCCCGTGACACTACGTCATCAATCCGATTGCTGAAACCGCAGACTCCGCGTTCAGGATCGAAGAATAAAACGCGTGAAAACAGAACTCGATTTATGCCAAATAACTTGTTAATATGCACCAACATTCACGTGGCTCGAAGTCAGACGTGCGACCAAGCACGGTATTATAACACAAGGCTTTATCAGTGCTCCGACACTTCTCTCGTGTGATAGTGCCAGAGAGCTAATTGCACCCTTCTCGTGGCCCTCTGGTCATGCGGCGCGGCGAAGTCTGCGAACGGCATTTCGGCCAAATATACACATTGTGGACGCAATCTTTTGTAATAACGCTAAATGACTATAATACAGCCGTATTTGAGAAGCCTGCCAAGGGCGCACAGAAAACACATGCGATGCTCTACGCTGGCGATGCCGCTAGATATGACTGATAACTTGCTGATTTGTATGGGCTTGAGACCAGGTCCCTGGGAAGGTAACATGTCGAGCCTACCATCGAAGGCCAGTCCATAACCTTCAGATGAGCAAAATCCTTAGGCAAAGCCACGATAAGACCTCTCGTATGAAGAATGGCGTAGGAGGTTGGGCTCTTGTGGACGGCCGCTATGCAAGGGTCCAAGACGCCATGCGTGTACGTGCGACTTTAGTGTAATACCGGTAGGTTATCCTCGTTGAGTTTACTATTGGCGTTTGTCAGTAGCCAAAGGGAACGCGTTATTGCGGGCGGCACCACAGTGGCAAATCAAACTCACCCGTTTTCGATAGCGTAGTTTCTCCTTTCCTCGATCACGGCAAGTATCATTTTCCGTGCCCCTTCGTAGTCAATGTCCTGACCCTTCATGCCTAGATTGATGTGCGGAGTCAGCTGAAATTTACGATTGGAGGTGACACGAAAATCATCGCCGTAGTCATCAAAGACGGGGTCAGACTCTCATACTCATAGTGACTTTTTGATTTGCATCCGCTCTGAGTAGTCGCTTAAGCAGCAGATGTTTCATAACAATGCAGACGAAGGTGCCACAATTGGAGCCATCGCGTTGTTGCGGCGCATCGTCCGCACCCATGGGTACGAAGCGCAATGTTCTTCGAGCAGGCAGAGCTTCTTGGATTTTGGCAACCATATTCTGAGCATCCGTTTGATTGAGGCCGCGCAAGCTGTCGTAGTGGAATGCCACATTGTCAAGCAAGGATACCACAAGTAAGGACCAGTGATTCCCTGTCGCAGTTCCTCCTGCATATTCGTGATCGGCTACTCTATCGTCGTTCACGGGAATGAAGATATGCGTTACTTTGTCTTGATGGTAGTCGGAGGAGTTGAAAATATCGTACAGGACGTCTGTCGATGCGTTCTTCAACAAGCTGCCAACGTTTGGATCCACGAACCTGATATTGGCTTTTGGGAACTTGGAGAGCTCTTCGTGTTCAAGGTATCTGTACTGGGTGTTAACAGAGAGGTGCAAGGTGCAACAGAGGATTTGTAACCGTACTCTATCCAGAAGTGGATGACCTTGACATTGTCAGCACGTTAACATGTCTGGGAGAGAGGCCATGCCTACATTGTCTTCCAGCCATGCGTCAGGAGTAGCCAAGGTATAAATGTCATTGCGAGTTACTGAGATGGTCAAAGCCTGCGATGGTTTTATCACACAAAGAAAGGGTCGACCTACATCCGCAAGTATAGTCCGATCTCAATTAGCTCTCATGCGCCCACTCTGGCCATGTACTCACAATGAAAATACAACGTGCTGTCGCCCCTCCATTTTTCGAAATTTTTGCCAGGGCTTCCACTCATTCTGCCAGGGCTTATGGCTCTGATTCGCTCCTTGATATGGGAAAGATGCTTTGTGCCGTGCATCACAGTGGCAGCGAGCCTCTACTTATATGGAGCGTGTGGAACACCCTGCAGTGGAACAAAGGCTGCCAACAAAGCCGAGGAACGCAAACGGTAACCACGTGAAGAAACACAGCGATGGGACCTGTAGTAAACGGTAGCACAACCGTGTATCGGAATGTCGATACGAAAGCTTGTGAAGAGTGACGAGGCGGCGGGACATGAGAGATCAGCCGCGGCAGCGGGGCAGCGCTTACCTGCAGGGTTCTCGCGGTTTCGTCACTGCCCCATTAGCGCCTGCCCACCGAGAAACATGGCGCCTGCTTTGTAAAATTTTAAGGACCCCCAAGTCTATATTGGTGTGCGTGATGTGAAGCGAGGACCCTGTCTTACAGAATTCAAGACCCCGATGTATTTACTTTTGAAACTGAATTCCCGTCAGGATCGCTTCATCGGTTTTCTAATTTTCAAGAAGTGAAGGTCTCTGGTTGTGCTGAGGAAAGGACTTGCTCCTCCCGATGCCAATGAAGCTCATAATTTCATGTACTTACGCGCCTACATACAGTCAGCCGTCTCTTCACGGTAGCTGATCGACCGTCTCCTCCGCACCGTTCACCCCATTCTTGCCCCACAGCTGGGGTTTCCCCACGTCAACCCGCCAGCCTTGCTTATCCTCGATCTTCCCAAGCTGGATTCCTTTCAGCGTCGTGAGCAGCTTCACACATGCTGGGCCTGGCTCTTCTGCTGCGTCCTTGTAAGAAATTTTGTCGCCTTTTGACTCCAGCGTGATGGACCGGATGGGCACCAGAGCAGCTGCGGTGCCGGCTGCGAGGACTTCGTCGAACTCGCGGAGCTCAGAGTAGGGAATCTAGAGGTCAATGAATGAATGGGTGGCGTCAAGACGAGGATGGCATATAATTACCTCGCGCGATTCCGCTTCCCAGCCAAATGACTCCGCGATCCTGAGAATAGAGTCGCCGGTCACACTCTGGATAACGTTCTTGCTGTTCGACGACACAAGCTTGTATTTATCACCGTTCTTTTTTACGCCAATGAAAGCTGATGTTGAGAACTCGTCGATCACGGTCCGCGTCTTGCTGTCCAGATGGAGAGTAATTCCATAGCCGTCCTTGTGCGCCTTCTCGCTCCACCGCAGCACTGGTGCATAGTTTCCGCCGACCTTAGCCGATCCCGTGCCCTCTGGGGCCGCACGATCAAAGTGTTCAAGGATCAATGCATCGACCGGGTGTGTGCCGTGGTACACACCAGTCGGGATCACATACACGACGAAGGTGTATTCTTCAGGCGGATTCAGACCCAACTGTGCGGAGCTCCCAAAGAGCAACGGTCGCACGTACATAGCGGCACCGGTCTCGTGTGGTGGAACATAGGCAGCATTCATACCTACAGCGAGCTTGCAGCACTCCAAGAAGTGGTTGGTTGGTACCGCAGGCATTGCTACGTAGGAAGCTGAATGCTGCATTCGCTCTGCATTTTTCTGGGGTCGGAAGATGCTGATGTTGCCGTCGGGACCGCGGAATGCCTTTAGGCCTTCGTAGCATTGCATACCGTAGTTCAGACCGGGTGCCATGCCATGAATGCGGAGGAAGGGGTCCTCGACAAATTGGGCTTCTGTCCATTTCCCAGTCTTGATGGAATAGTGAGATTCGACATGGCCGGCGACTGGATGCTATTAGCTCTTATCATGTTTCGTAGAATAACCTGCAAAAGAATGCGGACCCGATAGCGCTTCCAATTCAGCGAGTCGCAGCGATTTTCCGGTTCTGCATATCTTTCCAGCCACCAGAAGTGCGGACAGAAAGGTGTCGCTTGAGAAAGAGAAGGCATTGAGACAACAAAAAGGGAGGGCAACTATCGTTCACGGCCCAACTCTTACCTTCGCGGATCTTGAAGCCTATATTGCTCCAGTCTACAAAGCAGTCAGTCGTGTGACATTTCACGGAGATTGTCACATTGAGAGTGCTCCAGCCTATTAGACATACCAATGGTGTTCACAGGAGGCGGAGGGTAGTCGGACATGGCGATAGCGTATCTGAGAGCTTGTGTTCGAGGTTGGAATTGAGTTTGGAGCAGGCCCACAGAGCAGCCAGAAATTCGTAGCTTAGTATTTGAGGCTCATGGGTGGCGCGCCAGCGACATCGGTGCGACCGGTCCGCCGATGGTTTTCTGCGCGACGCGTGTTTGATTAGCGCTGCATGTGCTGTTGCTTCGTCAGCGCCTAAGCAATCGTTGCTTCACCGCAAGCACTAAACTATGCGTCTACCGCATGGTCGACTAAAAGACTACATCAACAGCACGGAGGTCTGACGCGACGATACGTATTGACGCGTGCGGAGGAGTGTAGGGCAAGAATAAGCGACGTCGGTAGCGGACCTCGGGAACCTTGGATGAGTTCAATTAGACTTGGCACGTTGAGATATTCCGAAACTCCAATTCACGATCACGAGTTCCTCAGACCACCGGCTTTCGAGATATAGGAACCGTGTTGACGTGCCCTGTAACTACATCGGTTTCTTCTTCGCACCTGCAACCTTCCTCACAATGGCCCCTGCCGCCGCACGCAGTCGCTTTGTGCTTCTTGCCTTGTTCGGCATGGCAGTTTTTACTTTCCTCCTGTTTGGAGGCCACCGCCCCTCAGACGCACACCTCTCGTTGATAAACCCGTCGAGTTCAAACAGAGCTGGGAGTGGCTCAAGCGGTGCGGTGCTCACAGGACATGCGATAGCCCCAAGGTTGGGCAACGCAACGGCGAAGTACGTGTCTAGCAAACGTGTATCTCGCGCGCGTGACCAGATCACACATCTAATCAACTTCACAGAGCCGAGCTCGGTCGTGCAGCGTGGAAAGTGCTCCACACGACCTTCGCACGCTTTCCCGAGAAGCCGACTGAAGACGAGAAAGAGGCCTTGCGGTCCTACGTACACTTGTTCCAGCGCTTGTACCCCTGGTACGCCACCCTCTCGTATTCCTACGGCGTAGTCGCAGCTGAGGCTAACTGAGCTCGCAGTGGAGAGTGCGCTGAGCACTTTGGAAAGGTGCTGGTCAAGTACCCTCCCCAGGTCTCGTCGCGCTCGGCGGCTGCCATGTGGGGTTGCATGGTGCACAATATCGTCAACAAGCGGCTGAAGAAGCCCGAGTTCAACTGCGAGAACATTGGAGATGCGTACGACTGCGGGTGCGGCGACGACGAGAAGGAAGACGCAGCGCCGGCATGATGGAGTACACCAGACGGAGACTCTGGAGGCACATGGGGGGCCGAGTGACGCCAGGATACATCATACACCAACGGACTATCTACAGATACTTGTTCTGGGGTTATATCCTGCGAGCGCTATTGGGTCCGCCACGGGCGATAGTGAGGGAGGCGCAGGTCGAGGCAAGGTCCCCAGGGCCACATACGAGCGCCAGCCAGCGACATGGGTTCGGTCAGCGACGCCGAAGAGATAAGAGAGGGGGGTCTGCACAAGGCACTTCGGACGGTAGCGTTCTACGTGACCGGAAAGAGACTTCATGTCTCACGAACTGGTGTTCAATTGCCGCATTTGCGCCGACTAGCACGGCTAGATGGGATTCAGTGGGGTGAGTGACCCAGAGGGTTGGGCCTCCGACGCTCCCGCAGGTCACGTCAGCCGGGAGTTTCACAGGAGCATGTCGCGAAGGCGTTCTGCGGAGGCGCGTAGATAGTGCCGGACTTGACGCGGCAAATAGAGAGTCGAGGGGCGGCGTGCCAAGCGGATACGAAGGGCGACAGACGCCGCAGGACGGGTACCTGGTCATAGCAAGCAAGAGACCTCAATGCATCACTTTACGTGCGACACGGCGCACCCTGCCAGATGGTCTGGTCGTGTCACGGCACGGCGTCACCCGTGAAATTGTCAACTGTAGTCGACTGTACTGTAGTCGCCCGTATGTGGTCAGTCGTCCAGCATGATGAGGATCGGCCACACCACCAGCTGGTCGCGGTGACGTGCGCGGGTAGTCGTGTGGCTTGCTGGTTCGTCGCGTGATCTAAATCTGGCAGTGAGTGCTGCAGGGGCTCCACTCGGACGCTAGGGCAGCAAAATACTCCAGGGCTTGGGCGTGTTTGATGAGCAGTGCAGTCCCAACACCAGCTGCTGAAACAAGAACCCCCGCCGCAGCAATCGATTGCGAGCGCAGACTCACCGACTCTTCTTCCTCTCCCATCGACGCCCCGCCAGCTGTTCACCGCTACTTGGCCCTTTCCAACCATGGTGTCGTTTTCCTGCGAGGTATGTTTTCTGTTTACACCCCTGCGGGACGACTGCCGCTGACAACCGCGTGCTGCATGCAGGGCTGTGGGGATGTCCTCACCAAAAAGAAACTGGATCCGCATCGCAATCAATGTTATGGCGCCTCGTACACCTGCCTGGACTGCATGGTGCACTTCGAGGGCACCAGCTACCGCGCTCACACAGTACGTCAAGAGCTGCTCGTTACCCCTCCCCCTGTCCACGAGGCCTAACCAATCGTCTGCAGTCGTGCATCACCGAGGACCAGAAATACCAGGGCAAGCTGTACCGCGAGCCCAAGAACAACAAGAAGCAGCCGCAGCACCAGAAGAAGGATAGCGTCCAGCAGAACGTGCAAGCCCTTGTGCCGTCGCGCAACGCGTACGTCGAAGACGAGAACGATGCTGACGACAACGCCGTTGCAATCGTCGATGCCCCCCCGCGCGCGCCCACTCCACCGCCTGCAGGGCATTCCCTAGGCTACGCCGAGCAGGCTGCGCTCCCTGCCGTCAACGTCTTCGACTTCTTGGATGCATCCGAGACGCCTGCGCCCACGCGGACACGCCCTGTCGACGAGTCGCGCATGATCGAGGACAGTGTCCCGCCCGCCTACCCGGGGCAGGAGCCCAACGTATCGGTGACGGACGTCATGAAATTCCAGGTCCCGGACGATGACGACGATGACTTCGCCGGCAATGGCTTCGCGTACGGCAACGAGCCTGTGCGACCTACCAACGAGCGCTTCGACTCCTCGTACAACACTCGCGAGCTGGACCCCCGGTACAGCTACACCACGCCAGCTCCCAAGTCAAAGCACAACCGAACAAAGTCCCGTGACAAAGACGTCGATACCACCATCAAGAAGGCCGAGCGCAAACGCAAGCGCAACTCGCCCGCTGAGCTCGACATGTCGCTCGTCCGCGCCCAGGAAGAGAGGGATACCATGATGGCAGAAGCACCACCCATTCTCCACTCCGGCTTGACAGGTGGCCTCAACCGGCTTCTCCACTCCTCCCAGTTCCCTCCCACCCCTGACCACTCTGGAGATTGGGTGGAGAACTCGCCACTAAGCCCCATGAAGCGAGCGAAGCAAGGGGCCTCCAAAGCTCTCCTGCGCGCCCAGAAAGATTTTGAAGTCCAGCAAGAGAAAGACCGCAAGGCCGAACTCAAAGAGGAACGCCAGCGCGAAAAGGAGGAACGAAAAGAACGAGAACGCGGCCGCGAACGTGAGCGCAAGGAGCGCAAAGCCAGCACCGCTCTCGTCAAGATCCGCCCCAAAATGACGCGCCGCGACGACTCGGAACGATCCAATCGCAAGCACCGCAGCGACGGGGTCGAGCGCCGCCGTCGCCGTGAGACCGACTCGTCAGGCTCGCCGCCCCGCCCGCGCAAGAACCTCAAAGCGATCGAGTACCACCGCTCTGAGTCGCAGTCTTCTGCCCTGGACACCGACAGGCAGCTCATCGTCCGGCCCAACGGCGACGTCGCAACCCTGAAGAAGGAGCACGAGGCGCGTGCCGAATTATTCATGTCGTTTGTGAACAAGGGCCCCGACTCGGAGCGCGGCATGAGCGTCAACAAGACGCTCAAGCGGTACCACCGCGAGCGGCACGACTACGACCACCATGTTTCCAAAGTGGACGAGGAGAAGGAGCTCTGGAAGAGCCTGCGGCTCAAGCGCAACGATCGTGGCGAAATCGTCTTGTTCTTTGCGCCGCCGGACGGGGAGACCGCATGACTAGATAAAGCGGACGGCATGGACATCATCGTCAGGATGGAGGCGTGGAGCTGCAGCGATCCGAGTCCCGAGCAGGCGAGCTTCGACCTGGCTCCTCACGCTCCACCGTGACTGCGAGAGCCTGCATTCGTCCCGCATGCCGACGGAAACAAGGAGATACCCATCCCATACTATACCCACTTCTTTCCTCATCTTATCTCTCTTTCCGACATACCTGCCCCTTTTCCTCTTGGTTGATACCCGACGCATTGTCAACTTTACATTGTCTTTCTCGGGTGGATTGGCGGTTGTATTTCACGTGGATCTATTGTTGTGCATTTTACTGTCTGCATATCATACCATGTCATGTCATATGTTTTCTGTACGGCGTTCTCCACTCCTGCAGATGCACGCCTTTCTTTTGTCAGACCTCTCGTGTACGTATACGCGTGTGTGTGAGGTCTGCGCAACCATGTTAGCTAGCACTAATGCTCCTGGGCTGGGCCTAATCTTCGCCGTTGTCAGGAGTTTTGTTTTGGGCGCTGGAAAGATATTAGACTAGCTCATGCTACCATTACCATTTACCATTGCCATTGATTCCGACGGCATGTATGCTGTTACGTCGAGGTGACCTGTGTGCAACCGAACATTAAGTAAAACGCATTCACCAACGAAGCACTAGTATGTACTTATTGATTACTATGTATCCCTATATTATAATGCGCGGTAGTCTATAGCATCCGACGGCCTCTCAGCCGCGCAAACGGACCCAAAAGCCAAGTCCACCCTCTTCCCTCTTCCTATTCGCAACATTACAACTCGGCGCCCCGCCTCTCCCACTCGACGACGGCGGGCGACAACGGCTTCGTGAACAGGGACGTGTAATCCGTGTCTACGATATCCGTGCTGCCGCCAGGGTTCCTGATCTTGAACTCACGGATGAATTCGGCCAGGATGGTCTGCAACTGCACGTAGGCGAACTGCTCCCCTACACACCTGTGTCTGCCTGCACCGAAGGGGAGGTAGGGCGACTTGCCGCCCTTGGAGATGATACCAAAGCCGTAGTCGACCTTTTCGTCGTCGTCTTCGAAGTTGAGCGCGTCCCAGCGGTGAGGGTCCCAGACGGAGGGGTTGGGGAAGTGCTCGTCCATGCGCGCCGAGACGCCGGGGGACGACATGAGTGTGTGAGAAGTGGGAATGATGTAATTCGTGCCCTCGACGACGAGCGGCTGCTTGACCTTGCGCATGATGGAGTGGATGGGGGAGTGCAGGCGGAGCGTTTCCTTGACGACTTGGGCGTGGAGGGAGAGCTTAGTGAGATCTTCGTTGGTGAAAGGAGGGAGGTCTTCGCCGAGGACGCGCTTCTGCTCGGCCAGGAGCTCTTCCACGATCTCGGGCTTGGTGGCCAGGCGCAGAATCACCCAGGAGATGGTCGAGGCGGACGAGTGTTGACCCGCCATGAGCAGCGCGATCATGATGCCGGCGATTTCGTGGTCGGGAACGGGCGTACCGTCCTTGTATGTGCATTCCATCAAGTGCCACACCATGTCCTGGCTGTTACCGCGCTTGACCTCGCCTGCGCGCCTCTTGCGCACGATTTCGGAGTAGATCTGCACCATGGCGTTGTGGGCATTGTCTCGCTTGCGGTTGTGCGGGAGCGGGAACCACGAGAGCTGGAAGTTGAGGGGGGAGAAGCCAAGATCGAGGTCGTGGAAGAGGGCGGCGAAGCGGGAGTCGAACATGTTGCGGACTTCCTCGCCCTGGAGCGAGCGCGACGCGGTGTAAATGGTGAGCTCGGCCATGACGTTGGGCACGTTGAAGGTGCCCTTCTGGCCCTTGAAGGCCTTGTGGCGCTTGACAAAGTCCTGGACTTCGTGGGTAATGAGCTCGACGTACGAGCGTAGCGCCTCTGAGGTGAGGCCGAACTTGACGAACTGGAGTGCCCTGTCAGCGCACGCGAAGAAACGAGTGCATGTTTGGGCAGACCTTCTTCTGCTCCATGAGCTTCGCATTCGGGCAGTCGTACACTACGTCGCGGCCAAACACGGGCCCCGTTAGGGGGTTGTAGATCTCCTCCGCGTTGAGGTCCTTGACCTTGCCGTTCAGGATGAAGTTGTTGCCCTTTGTGTCCAGACAGACCGTCATCTTCCTGCCGAGCAGGACAAAGGTGAAGACGTCGCCATGCTATTTCCGCGTCAGTGGTCGTCTTGCCACAGCAGCGCATGCCCCACGTACCTTTTTCTTGTTCGCGAAGAAGAACTTGTAGGGGTCCATGCCGTACGTGACGGTGCTGCCGATCCAGGGGAACCAGTGGAACACCATGGGGGGCTCATTGCGCTTCTTCAGGAGCACCTGGCTCAGGACGTTGAGCACGACGGCGAGCACGACGAGGGAGAAGAAGCCGGCGACGGCAAGGACGGGCGTGGGCGTCGTCGCGGTGAGGCTGCCCAATGGGCCGGCGACGTGTTCGAGGACTCCCATGGCGGCGAACGGGCAGCGTAAACAGGCCTTGGACTGCGGGGGAAGGGGCGGATGCCGACATCTTGTAGCAGCGCTGCGGTCAAATTTCCCATGTGCACGGACCCTGGACCCTTGCGAAAGCTACTTCGCGGCTCCGTGAATCCTCTCGTCACACCATTATGGCCGTACGCAATGCTTGTGCTGCGCCTCACCGCCTACGAGTATCGTACGCCGTATTCCAAGTCTCACGAGTGGTGGCATCAGCATGAGCAGTTTAGATCCCTACCTTTCAATTTAGTAATAAGAACCACGCTTGCACTTCCTTCCAGGAGTGTTGACGCAGCGAGGGAACTCAATTGTGTGTAGACGCAATGAACGAGAGCTGTTTGCTCCCTACCCTTCAAATTCATCCAACTCCCTAGCTCGTGGCCTCGTACTTCGCCGTCGAATGAACATGCAAACGCGCCCGCCTTCACATGGCCGCGCAAGTGCGAGACTGCCCCTCATGAACCGTTTACTCCCTTCAGTTCGTTGGTGACGATAAAATCAAAATCTGTCACCCATCGTGCACCATATATCATCACTTGAGATCTGCTCTAGGTCTCCTCTCCTTGCCTTCATCAATTCACCATCTACTACACATCCACTCTCAGTAGCGACCATGCGTGTCCGAAACTTGCTTCTCACGCTGGCTCTTTCCGTCGTCGGCACTGCGCGCCCCGTCAAGGGCGTGGTGGTTTCTTACCCCAATGTCTTCAATGCTACTTCTGTGCAAGAAGACCCCGCCAACAACAACAGCGGCAACACGAACATACCAACCTATCCTCTTGTGAACCATGTCCTGTCCCCTCAATTCCCAACGCTTTACTGAGACTTGCAGTTGAACGTCTGGGCTGAGCCTCAGCTAGTTGGAACGGTTTGGGGCCTAGCTGAGCCTGCTACGGCTGCAGCAACGTGCTTCACTTGGGGCGATGTTGATAAATATGGCGGTATCTCTGTGAGTTCAATACACGCGACGCAACGATATCACCACACGGCTAACATGTCATGCAGTCGCTGTGGTCCTGGCGTCATCGAAAAGGTCGCGACTACTGGTGCTTAATGTACAAGTAAGTACCCAGCGCCTTCCTGCTACTGATCGAGTGGAATCTGGAACTTGAAGTTTCTGACCCTCTCAAGGCCCAAAGACTGCCAAATAGACCCCAACAATCTTCCTAGCGTCTACTACTGGAAGAACGCCATCAAGAAGGCGACGCTCCCTAAGGAATGGGACAACGTCTTTCATAGCACAAGGTGCCATCATGGCCCCGATCCGTGGTATGTTTATCGACGTTTGTTCAGTGTGTTTCCAGATCTTGCGCTGATATTGTAGGCACATTCCTTCTTCTGCCAGTGGAGGCATGCCGGAGCTTCTCGACCCCGCGCTCTTCCAAGAGATCACTTCGGAAGACATCTAGGCACTCACGCACCATCAGCGGGCGAAGGAGTAACTGCCATTAGTGAGGACAGTGTTGGCATATCTAGCGCTTTCTGCATAGGCGAGGATCGGTTGGATCTGGCGGCTGAGCCATGTGTTGTGGATAGCTTTGGGAAGTTGCCGTAGCTTCGCATTCGTGGCCAATGGTATTCTTCCCACAACCCTTTGTTCCGACTCCGGTCGGAGAGTTGATTGATGCCCTCTTCTCACGCCATTCACCGCCCTTGCCTCACAACCAGCTCTTTCGGCACATCCAGCCCCACCGCCTTCCCCATCGCCCCAATCCACATGACCAAATAATCCCATGCCTCCATATCCTTCTCCTTCCCACCAGCGCACGCCAGCATAACCTCCGCCGTCCGACACGGGTGCACAAAGAACACAGGCCTCGCCTCAACCGGGTGGTCCGCGGTGGTGATACCGCCCAGCACACCGCTTCCCTTGGTCTGATTGATGTATGCCGGGTCGAGGACATGGGTGTACAGCGTGGACATGGTGGGCGGGAAGCGGTGGAGTGGGTCGGCGATGTGGACGTAGAGGGTGGGGACCCGGTAGGTAGGGGAGAGGATGATGTCGTAGTGAATGAGGGGTGTGGCTGGGGAGGAAGGGGACAGGGCTTCGGGGTCTTCTTCATGTCCATACACTCCTAGGCTCTCTCCCTCATCTGGGAGGGAGGGTACGTTGCCAGATTGATCTTGCTCTGCGCGTTGAGGTGAGGGTGAAAGTAGAAGTGAATGTTCCTTGGTTATCCGGAGAAATGTCTGAGGATGGAGGCATTTTGTTTCGACACTGATCCAGTTTCCTGGCGATGGGTTGGGAAGTGAGGCGTAGGAACGGATCAGGGTGGTGCAGGCGGATTGGAACTCGGCGTCCGAGAGGTGTGGGAAGAAAGCCACGCAGCCCATAGCTGCAGGCTCGGACGCCGAGGGCGGCTCATGTTGTAGAAGTGTTCTTGTATGATGGCGTGCGGGTGCCTGGTAAAGGCTGGATCGGGCTGACGAGGGCGGCTTGGCGTTCTGGGCACGTGACATGGCGTTTAGTACGTCTCGAGCAGTCTGAGGCAACCACCATCGCCCGCGTACCTCGAAGAGAGAGGAAAATGCCCTTCGCACACCGCACGGCTCCCTAAACGAGCAAGACACTGCCTCGCCCCGATCTGAGGCCATCAACACCGTCCACAATGGCTTCGGAGAAAAGCCAGCTCAAGCGCGGCCGCGTATGTTCGCCTTTGGCAGCCCACTCTCCAGGCAATTGCAGGCTGACACTGTCCTGCAGCAATCGCAAGGCGAGCAGGTCGAGCCCAAGAAGCCCCGCCGATCAGAGCGCGACCCCACACCCCCCGGCGGCCACGCCCATCGGAAGCAAGGCCAGCTACCGTCTCCCATCACCCAGAAAGGCTCCACCGCAACCGACGAGTTCAAGGAGGGCACCGTGACGCCCCCGAGCAAGGGTTCAAGCAATGCTTCACGGAGAGACGGCTTCCTCACTCCTTCCTTGCGGGGCGGGGGTGGCGCTAACGGCCTGTCTTCGCCGCCGCAGGACACGCAGCCGGCCTCGCAGTTCGTGTATCCGCCTAACAACAGCCGCTTCTACGAGGTAGACGACGAGGAAGCCGAGGGCGTTTGGGGCTATCTGGTGCCGCTGGACGCACGGTCTGGCGACGTGATGGTCCTGCGTCGCCGCTCAGCTTGCCCAGTGCCTTCGACCAGGGTCGGCAGGACCTCGGGCAGAGACAAGGTTGCTCCGGAACACTACAAGAAGCAGGAGGAGGGCTACGAGCAAGAGAAGGTCGACCACGGGGTCAATGCCGGTGGCTACCTCATCGGACGCCACCCCGAGTGCGGTAAGTGCAGCCCGCGGGCTCACCTGCCGGATCCCTTTCTGACGCGCCACAGATCGGCAATTTCAGTCACCCACTATATCAAATCGTCACTGTCTACTGTTTCCCGAGAACAAAGATGGCGATGCAATTGCTGTCCTCGAGGACCTCTCCGGCAATGGCACGTATGTCAACGATGCAATCGTCGGCCGAAACAAGAGGCGGGAACTGCACGATGGCGACGAGGTCAGCATTCTGGATGTGGCTCGTTTCGTGTTCAGATACCCTGCATACCGTAACACGAGTGCTTTCCGGCAGCAATACACCCTCCAAGAGCAGCTGGGCAAGGGTCACTTTGCCTCCGTCTACCTGTGTGTGGAGAAGAACAGCGGCATGCGGTACGCTGTGAAGAAGTTCGAGAAGCGTACTGGCCCGGGCGAGAAATCCAAAGTCGATGGCCTGCAACAAGAGATTGCTGTGCTCATGGGAGTTAGCCACCCCGCGTTGGTTTGCCTTAAAGACACCTTTGACGAGGCGGACGGAGTCTATCTCGTGCTCGAACTTGCTGCAGAGGGCGAGCTCTTCAACTACATCGTCATGAAGCAGAAGTTGACCGAGGCGGAAGCGCGCAAGGTGTTCGTACAGCTGTTCCAAGGGATCAAGTATCTTGTAAGTCCAGCCGTGCGAGTTTCACCGCCCAAGCTTACGTGTGCAGCATGAACGCAACATCGTTCACCGTGATATCAAACCGGAGAACATTCTGCTCACGGACAAGGATCTGTCCGTCAAACTTGCTGACTTTGGACTGGCGAAGATCATCGGCGAAGAGTCATTCACCACAACTCTGTGCGGGACACCGTCTTGTAAGCTCGTCAATCATGGCAGATGAACTCGACTAATGCTGGCAGACGTTGCCCCCGAGATCTTGGAGAGTTCCACTCATCGACGATACACTCGCGCCATCGACGTGTGGTCACTTGGAGTCGTCCTGTACATATGCTTGTGTGGCTTCCCACCCTTCTCCGACGAACTGTACAGCGCCGAAAACCCGTACACGCTTTCCCAGCAGATCAAGATGGGCCGGTTTGACTACCCTTCGCCTTACTGGGACTCGGTCGGCGACCCCGCCCTGGAACTGATCGATCGCATGTTGACCGTGGACGTGGATTCACGCATCACCATCGACGAATGCTTGGAGCATCCGTGGGTCACGCAGGCGGAGATCAATCCCAACGATAGTACCGATGGGCTAACAGGGGCAATCGCTAATCTCGATTTCTCCAAGCGTAAGATCTACCGTGAGCGCACTCTGCTCTCCAGCATCAACGACATCAAGATCAGCCGCGTCATCGAAGGCGGCGAAGGACAGCAGGCCGTCAAAGTCTACGAGAAGAACAAGGAAAAGCTAAAGCATGGCGTGAAGTCCCCGAATGGCCCAAAGCAGAAGGAGGATACGCCGTCCGCGACCCGACATCCGGATGAGTTCATTCAGATGGGTGGGAAGGGTGACCAGCCGCTTTTCGATAAGGACGGGAAGGGTGATCAGCCTCTTTTCGATACGGATGATCGCTCCATCTACCCTGGGGATCCCAACGTGGGTGCGACCACAAAAGGCACTTGATATCGAAACCCAAACCGAGCAGATTTTTTCTTTTTCTTGTTGGCGTCGAGCGGCGTAGCGTCGTAATACATGATAATGCCCATCATGGCGTATTGAAAGGCATTCATTGGTTCGGAGTTTCGGGGGTATTTTAGCGATCTCGGCGTATCGTTGGGCTCGGAAAAGGGTTCTATGATTTCATACGTGAGCGACCTCGAGGTCTTGTCGAAAGCCGAGAGAGAGAAGCGTAAATACGTTTTAGCGCAACTATATTCTGTTAGAGCAGAGTTAGTGGGCTAGAGCAATGCATATTGCTTAAACGTCTTCATTGTTTACTGCGCGTTTTATTACGGTTCATTATGGAAGAGGGACTACACAGGAGCTACGTGTCATAGGCGTGCTCTTGTGAGCTTTCGAGAATCTACTCCCCGCGGCACCCCACTGCCACCCTTGAACATGCCCTTTACCACGCTCGCTTCTACTGTCTTTGCGGCCGCGCTATCTGTCATACTGGCATTTGGCTCGACGCACAGGAAAGCACTAATGTTCGTGTCGAGGGTGTCTCCAAGGCGCGCGACCGCGCTACGACATTCCAGACAAAGAAGGATGAATGTCCGCCTTTAGAGAGGATTTAGGAGAGAGAGAGTGTGTGTGAACGAATGACAGTCCTTGTTAGATATTGGACCACAACGATTCTGTATAAACCTTGGCTTTGTTGCTGAGCCATGCGATTGTCTATTCAGTATGGTATGGGCAAGGCTACTCGCGTGCACCATGGATGCAATGCCTATCCCGCCGCCTTCACCCGTGTGCGTTTCATGCTCCGTGGTATGCCCATACGCTTCACTAAACTCCAACAAAAACATTACCCTCCTCTGCTGCTCAAAAAATCCCTGTTATCCATTTGGTCCCATGCAAGTATTCCGTTATGGGTATCGTGCCTTGTCCTACCATTTACTCCCAAATGCCGTACACGCGAAAGAGAATGATACCGAAAATGTTTTCGGAAATGTTGTATGTGAACGTGAGGTGTATACTTCTATTCGTCATCCAGGACCCCCTGCCGCTCCCTCCTGAGCCTTGACAGCATTTTTTCCGATGCATTGTTCATCTTGGCCTTCTTTTGCCTCACGTCTTTGCGCATGGCATCGAACTCTTTCTCGTGGTCCTGCAGCAGCAGGTCCAGCGAGTGCTGACCGTCTTTAGCGTATGTGTCTGCAATGTCGCTAACAGCAGTTTCGTTGTCGACAATGTGCCGCAAGACGCGGTTGGAAACACGAAATAGCTGATCTTTCAGGTCGCGCTGGTATGGTCGTAGACTGGACTCCCACTCCATCTCCTCGGCTTCAGATGCCGGGACAGGAGAATCAGTCTTTGGCTCAGGCTCCGCAGACGTAGAGCTGTGGCTACTCGGTGAATTATCCATTGGTGGAGGTGAAGACCGGAGCTGCATAGCCGACGCCTTACTCCCCGGAAGCTGTGGCTCTTCCAGGTCAACTAGAGTATTTCCTTCCATTTCGGTATTGTCAACGGGAGAGTGAACGCCAGCCTCTTCTCGGCGAGCATGCTGTGCAGCCTGAGACAGGTAAGCAGAAGTCTCTGTCACGACAGCGGTAGATGGTTCTTGTATTGGCCGGCTGCGTACGGGTCTGGCGCGATCAGGTGCGCGGATTTCAAGCATCTCTACCGGTTGAGTGATCCCCGTATGATTATCCGACTTTGCCGGGCTGTGACTCGTCGGTGGAAAGGCTTCGCTAGAGAAGCTGCTTGGACTGTCGCCTAGCGCGATTGGATGGCGTTGAGAACTGCCCTCTTCCTCTTCGTGGCTTTGCGACGCAGTTCTGCCTCCGGCCAGTCTCTGCAAGAATGCGTTGGCTTTGGGTTTTTGGAACCGAAAGGGATCGCTTTTCTCGATCTTGTGCTCTGCGATCTCTTTCTCCATGATGACCTGGTGCTCGTCTGCATGCCCCGATATTGCTGTTGATGCTGCGCGAGGCGATGCAGGGGTTCGTTTACTGTTGCTTGAGAGGATTTCTACACTACCAGACATGCCGGATTGAGTTCGTTTACTGAGTTGATGCACAGGAGTTTGACGCTCATCGATTTGTTTCTGCGAGCGCCCAGTCCGATGGTGCTTTTTGGGTGAGACTGCATGCAAGGTATCCTCAATGGGTGGCTTTGGGGGAGCTTGCATACTTCCATGTGCCCGGTTATGACAGGGGCTCGAAGGGTCTTGCAGCACTCTGACTGGAGCCATGGGAGGTAGAGGTTTCAAGATGATAGACTCGCCTGCTTCAGCATTCGTATTCATTCGACCGTGATCCAATTTCGCCCGTTTGACAGGTGTTGTTGATGGCGTAGGCCTGACCGAGGGCCGCTTCGTTGATGCTACGGCACCCTTGGCCTTGATGACCGCTGTCTGATCGTTGTTGGGCCCATCGTCGCTCTCTGCCTCGAGTAATTTACCCAAAATGTCTGCTTCTGAGCTTGGGTCAGTCTGCTCTAGGCGAGCTGTCGTTTTAGTCTTCTGGTCCTTCCGAACAGTGACTGGAGGCCTCTGTGCGATATCGTGTTCGGCATCTGCTTTGGAAGCTCTACCATTTCGACTTCTTTTCGCATTCGGCTCCGATTGAAGATTCGCCAGTAAAGATCCTTTGAGCGGATGTAAACGTTGTGTGCTTGATTTCGTTTGCACAGGCTTCCTGCTGCCTGCAGCTTTCGCTGGTGATGTTTTCGAAGCATCCTTCTTGGATGTAGTTTTCGAAGGTCGGCCACGGGGCTTCTTTGTTTTCCTGTTCTCAGTGAAATCAGAGTCAGAGTCTTCTTCTGGCGAGCTGCCTTCCTTATATTTCACCGCCCTCGCACGCGTTCTTTTGACACCTCTTTGAACACCTTGCTCTTCTTCTTGCGTGTCTTGAGGAATGCCGAAGACATCTGATACCTGGCGTCGCGATCTCCCAGCTTGATGGTAGCCAGATTTTGATATCCTGGAGAGACTGATAGGCTTCGACTCCTGTTCAGCGCCATCGGATATTCCTGAGATTGAGCTGTCGTCGTCATGCTGAACGCCTGCTGCGTCATCGCTTTCCGTTACGTGTTGATTCTTCGTGTTCAGTCTTGACGCTGTTGGGTTCGGCCTAGCAGAGTTTTCTAAAGTCTTTCGTGGGACAGGGGGTTGCTTTCTGCTAGAAAAGGGCTTCTTCGGTTTCGCAAGCGTAGAGCGCTTGATCGATGGTGAATGATCGGGAAATTCGTAATCGGTTTGAGCGGTGTCTTGGCCGGATGCAGTCCCGTTTAAATCCAAAGACTTCTTGATGGCAGGAAGTGCGCCGCGTTTTGTTTGGGCTGGTTTAGAGCGTGCCTCGTCGGCATCTTCTGATGCAAACTGATGTGTTTGAGCGCCGGCCGTGAGAGTGTTGGCCTCCCTTTGCGATTTACGGAATTCCACTACCCCACCTTTCGAGAGTGCACTGGCTTCGTTGTTTGTGGTCTCATCACAGGAGTCTCCTTCACGGGAGGGACCTGATTTGGCGTTGTCATGGCCTGAGGGTTCTCTGGCCAAAAGAATTTCTTTGATGCAAGCCCCGCACTCCTTAGCTTTCTTGTCGTCTTGCAACAATATGGCAAACTCGTCACCGATGCGCTGCTGGCAGTTGACTTCGTAAGACGTGAAATCTGTACGAAGCTTCAACACGACTTGCCAGGGCCGGGTTAGGCTTTGTCGGTCTTGAGAGTCGTAAGCGTCGTATGGTTGACATTTGAGATCTTGGATAGATCGCTTCGGTATGCATATGAACTGCATATTGCGCAAGGCAGGTTCCGGCGTGATGATGGTAACCGCATGGCTTTCAATCAGAAGTATAGGGAAACCCTCATCGTGGCCTTTCCACCACTTGTAGCCATCGGTGGCAATGAGAGCTAATGGATACTCTATCGACAGCTGAGAGGGAGGACCACCGAGTGGGATGAGTGCCGAGAGTGTGTCCAAGTAATCCTGAAAGCCCTCCATCCAGCGTGTGTCTGCATCCTTGGGAAAGCATTTCGCCGTCGTGTGGACCTTCTCTACGGCCCAGAAATCCGCGAATTCGATGCCATTTGAGAGCCCAGCGCGGATAATTAGACCCGCCACTATCTTGATCTCTTCGGTTTCAGTTGATTCTAGGATGACTGTGCCCACACGGGCGAGGTCGCCCGGAGCGTGTTGTAGATGCGGCAACACCTGAGGACGGGACTCGATTACTTTAGCCAAAGCAAGCCCGGTCCATCTCCGGCGTGCGACAGAACGATTGTCCTTACAAAAGGCTTCTAAGCAGGCCTTTGTCGTGGTCGGTAGGGTCTCGGAATTTGTGATGGTTCCTTTGGACAAGAACAAATGTAAGGACTGACAGGCTGCATTGTCATCGGGGTTTATGAGCGCGCCCTCAAGTATTTGCGACATGGTGGATGTTGATGCTCGGAGTGCACATCCAAAGTTAGCTGACGCGACGAGACGCGATGCGACCGGGGTAACGTTACGCGTGCCGGGGAGATTGATGGCCAGAAGATCACCAATTACAGGCGCTGGTCAGAGATATATGAATAAGGTGCAGACATGAAAGAAAAGTGGATGAGAGGAGAGAGAAAGAAAGAAGAGAATTCCGGCAGCAACGGCGAAGGTGGGCAGGTGCGGTTGCCGTCCGAAGATTGTAAGGAAGGTACGCTGCAGCACTACACCTTTACCTGCGTGTGAGAGAGCAACCGCACTGAGCACAATAATCGAAACTATAGTCTGAACGCGAGCCAAGTGGATAAGTGAAACGCGTGGGTGTCTTCGTACACTAGGCTTTGGAGGTCTCGAATGGGCGCGTGTGGAGTGTACGCGCGCGCGAAGTCAGGGGAGGAATCCTTGAATGCATACTACTAGGACGATACAGCGAGACGCACAGTGCAAAGTGTATCGGATCATTCATCGTGTAATCCCTCCGTGATCTCCATGCCCAGGCGTGCGCGAGGCATGAGACGCGACTTTGCGGTACAGTCGCGAAACCTACGCGGTGCAGAGCCGAATCGGTTACGCTAACGTGCCCGTGCGCAGCGCGCACGGATTCGCAGCGCGCACGCCGAACACTACGAAGGAGCTCGTTTTTATTGTGTATTCCTTGGCACCCGAGCTCCGACGCGAACACCAACATTCTTGACTCCCACTTTCCCACCCATACCAGCCACGCCGCACACGCCTATATACACCAAAAAAATGCCTATTAATCGCTGGAAGCCGTACAAGTACAAGGTACAAAAACCCCGAGAAAAAAAAGACCCAGAAACGCGATCTTACGGCGGTGGAGAGAGCTTTTGCAGTCGGCGCGTCGATGCACAGCATGGCAACCAACAAAGAAATCGCCGCCTTGTTCGACCCACCCACGACGAAGGACGCAATTGCAAAGCTCGTACGGCGTATACGAGATAGAGCAGATCAAGAAGGTATTTCTATCACAAATCCAACTTTGTACGAGACGTTGCCAGGGCGCGGCAGGCCTGAGTTGCTCGATGATGCGCAGAAGAAGCGCATCATCGAGATC